>JAEMWC010000720.1:340000-377500 GCA_016490735.1 Pachyseris speciosa
CCTGCACTGCAGCTATCATCACTGTAATAATTGCCCTTACTATCAGCTTGGAACGTTAAGCCAAATCTGGTTACCTCATCACCAACATTAAATGTTCCAGGAGATACATCACTCAAATCCGATGGAACCACGGGTGAGATGATGTTATTTCGACTTGTTGACGGAGCTGGCGAGAAAAATCATAGAATCAGGGGTACTTAGTGATCCCGAGGTATTATTGATTAAGTATTAGTAAATTGCACCGACAAGAAAGAAGTTTGAAAAAATTTGAACTTTCTTATTTAGACAAAGAAAATGGCAAAAATAGCATTTTGGAGAGATTCAGCACTACACATGTACGGCTAATGGTAAATTTTACGATTGCTGTTTTCGTTTTCTCAAAACAGTTTTAAAATACGTAAACAGAAACCATACAAACTATTTCTTGCGTTTGTGGTTAATGCTTAACTGCCCACCTACACATAGGAAAAGTAAACAGGCAACGGAAAATGGAAGAAAATCGTGGGCAAATGGTTATTTTTTGCGTTTGCCGTTGACCGTATTCTGTATTCATGTTGTCAGCGTTGAGGGCAAGAGTAATATGTAGGCTCCGCAGCTGATGTTATCTTTGATCACTTTCAAAACAGCTTTACAGCACTCTTACTTAATACGCTTTTACTCAGTGAAAAGTCAGTAGCCTCTTCCAGGCTTGTGTGGACAACGTGTAAGAGCAGACGAGAAGGAATGTCACTACTTCCGCAAACTGAGAGCAACCCGTGTGATTTCGTTGTGTTTGGATCACAGCTGCACCTCCTCTCTTTCCATAGTGCTTTACTTTAATCAGCCTATATATTGATTGTGTTAATTAACCTTCTTAGCCATATCTTACTACGCGGACAAGCCGAGTAGCTTGTCATTAACTGTATCACCTTGTAAAAAAAACTTGCTATGACAATGCAGTAAAGTATGACCGATGACTTCGCCTTTTCCATGCACACCGGCTTTCACTATTCCTTTCCCACACGTTATATTGAGGAAAAACTTTCAAGATACCTGGTTCAGTATCACTCCCAGAGTAGAGAGATTCTACCCCTGAAGATGAATCCTGGTGGGCAAGAGTCTTGTGTAGGAAGTAATCAAGAGCAATATATAATTAATGACTCTGCTAATGACTGTAGACTAAAGCGGATGAATAAAAATATTCAACAAAGAAATATACAAATGGTAGTGAAAAGACTTAAGTACTCGATTGAATTAATATTAGTGAACTGCTTGCACCCGAAAGTAGTCAGTTAGAACGTAATTTGAATCACATACTGCGAAATACTTCATGTCTACGCGGAGATACAGCCAACACAAGTGTGGCCTATAAGGCGCAGACTCTTCTGCCCTTCTATGCCGAATTCCTTTATGACCGTCATTCAGTGGCACTGAATAAAACCAATGCTGCATCAGGAAAAATGCAACGAGAAATAAGCATGACGGAAAGTCAGCGAGTAATACAGGGGCACCCAACGACAAGTTTCGGTAGATATATGTTCGTTCGTAGATATATGTTCGAAAACGTCAATTTAAACAGACTTCAAACACCATAAGGTACTTAAAAATGCCTTTCAACAGCTTTTGGTTGTGATAAAAACTAAAAGAAACATTTTCAAAATTACAAGCTTTCGACCGCCTGAAAAATGATAAATGGAACTAATTCTGAGAAGAACAACAAAGTGAAATTAGGGATAAAAAAAGGTGTTACGAAGTTTTGTTAAAAAAGTATGCGGTACTGTCCTGGGAGTGGGCAAGAGTTATTGCCATCTGTATTGACCGCGTTAGACGTGATGATTTGGCTCGTTGTGTGCCCCTGGTAATAAGCATGACCAGTAAACAGTCTGTAAACATTTATGAAAGACCTGAAATTTGATGGAGCAAGCGAATGAACTCTTAGCATTTTTGCTATAAAGAACTCACAAATTTTTCACCTGTTAGTGATTGAACCTTTATAGCTAGGGGAATTATTCATAAGAAAGCAGGTAAAAGTGAGAATTACACTGCTCATAACTAAACAAACAAACAATGAAATAAATAAAGAAATATCTAAATAACAGTAAATGACGATATCTCACGGACCTCAACCGCTTGGAGCATAATTAACGTATAATCGCGTAATTGCTTGAGGTTATTCAATCTCGTACCCAGGGTCTCTCCTCTTCCCAGGAAGAAGAGAGACCTGGGGAACGAGATTGGGGGTTATTTTGAAAAAAATTCCTCTCATAATAACACGTCTATGTTTTGTGGCTCGTTGATATATTTTCTGTTTTGAAATATTTTTTGGTTGTCTTTCGTTTACAAAATCATCTCATTTTGGAAAGCTCTTGGTCTGGATTTCCCATTAGTGATACCATTCCCTCACGTAATCACGTTGTAATGCTTCTTAGATACCAGAAGTTTTCAAACATACCTCAGCTTCCATGACAACGTACAGAGCTGAATTTCCTCTGACCTTCGCCTTTATGGTATTGCCATCCCAAACGGGTTCATTGGGCTGAAACTCAAGTTTTGAGCTGACCTGACCTGAACGTTTTGCGCAGAGAAACCTAAATTCAAATAATAACAATAATAATAATAATAATAATAATAATAATAATAAAACATGTAAATATTAATTCTCCAAGTGACAACCGTGATCAGTTAGCGAAAACAACTACAGCGGCTGTGCGTCTAGTTAGAATAATATTCCTAGGGCAAGTTGGGAATAAACCTGCAAGAAAGGTTTTGCATCATTATTCAGCTCAATACCGACTACCTCTGGTATTGAAAAAACTGGAATACTTTAGCAAGGACCACCGTTGCAAAATAGATCTAACCAGCTATAAAATTGTAAACTAAAAAAACGATAAACCCACACACACACAGGCAAGGCTGGTTACACGGCGAGGAATAAATATATATATTCAAACATATACATTAAATATATATATATAGTTCTTGCCGTGTAACCAGCCTTGCTTGCTTTTTACCTCTGGTACTGCCTACTAAAACACTTTTTTTTTTGTATTCCATTAGAGGGGTCATCCACTAGATTAGCCTTTGCTATTTGGATGATCCCAACTCGCTCTCGTTTTTGTTGGTTCAATTTTCTTTTGTTCCTTGGTTGCACTGTATTTAGTTGCCTATGTAAACTTAACTTTTATGTCGTGTATAACTGAGCTGAGTTAAATATAATCATCATCATCATCATCATCATCATCATCACTACAATAATACAGTCAAAGTTTCTTTGAGTTTTTATTTTATCTAGCTTCAACAAATGCAAACTTGAGCATGATCATTACCATCGTCATAATTGTTAGTGCTTTCGAATTAAGGAATACAGTATTGGTTGAACTAGAAGCTCCTCTCTTCATTAATTCATGTGACGGCATTCCAGAGGCAATAACATATACAATACTAAAATAATAAAATGTGAGACAACGTTCAAGAATGTATGTAGACTTCCGTTCTTTGTAACTATAAACGTGTTTACTTTTTTTTAATCAAAAGAGGAATACTTAAATAAACAACTAAATAAATAGATAAATAAATAAGTAACAAAGTAAATAAGAATACTAAGAGTGGATTTTTTAAAATAAATTTCTTAAAACGTTTGCGTTATACTTGACAATTTGTACAGTGTAACTTAAAGAATTGACGTGATTATGATTATAGTTGAATTATAATATAAATTACCTGTCATTTGATGTCATAGCATACCTTTTATTCCTCAAAACAGGAAAGACCTCTTCAAGTCGTCTCCTTACGTCATCCTTCGACATGTTTGGAGCAAAGACGACATCCCTTGCAAACTGTTCTGATGACCTTCTGAGTCTTGACATTTCCATGAGCAGCGGTGTGTATACTCCACCATCTCGTCTCACCACGTCATCACATTTGAAAAGCAAAACGTTTTTCTTGTGGACTTGTAGCGCCATACTCAAATGCTGTGTAACGCCATACTCAAATGCTGTGTAGCGCCATACTCAAATGCTGTGTAAAGCCATACTCAAATCCTGTGTAGCGCCATATTCAAATGCTGTGTAGCCCCATACTCAAATGCTGTGTAACGCCATACTCAAATGCTGTGTAGCGCCATACTCAAATGCTGTGTAACGCCATACTCAAATGCTGTGTAGCGCCATACTCAAATGCTGTGTAACGCCATACTCAAATGCTGTGTAACGCCATACTCATATGCTGTGTAGCGCCATACTCAAATGCTTTACATCCCTAAGGAAAGAGACAAAAGAAGAAAACAAATTGATGGATCACTTTGCTGCCGCACGACACCAACTCAGACCTGGATATTCAGCTACACATTAAAAGCCTTCCTATGACCAATGACTTGAAAAATTGAAGGATCCTAGTCATCCGCAGTGAACTGCGTGTCGTGACTATCATATCCGCCATTAAAATACCTCAATCTAAATAGTTGTGCATCCTTGCTGGGCATTTTTCGCCAACCAGTGCAGTGTTGTAAAATTATCGGCAGTGAATTAATAGGAAGACCTTAGATCAGAATGATCGAGACCCGATGCAGTGATCAGCAGTTTCAGTGAAAACCTGGATTTGTGGGGGCTGCTAATTCTCGCGGGCTCATAAAAGGCTTGCTTCTGGCTTGATCGAAGGATTTCCGAATTAATATGACCACTTCTTTCGTCATTTTCTGTCGTCTTAAAGTGAAACGTGTGAAGAAATTAAAAGTGCCGTTAGCTTTTGGTCTCAGCTTGGGAAGTTACGAGATCACTATATATTACCTGTCAGAAAAAAGCACTAAATTTAGCTTGAAGCGATACTAAAAACTCAAAACGAGCTCGGTGACCCCTGCGATACAATGGAGGTGCTAGAAACGGAGTAGGTTTTTTGTCTAAGGTTTACAGCGGTTCCCAGTCACACGCGCCCTCAAACGATGATTTCCCATTTTCGAAAACTATATAGGTTTTGGTGGACGCCAATCAAATGTTTACTTGACAATAGTCCAGTTCATTTCGTGTCACTTTCACGGCCATGTTCGATCATCCCTGGGATTGGCAACTATGGAACGCCAAAATGCTGGAACGTAGGAACGCCGGAATACTTCAACCCGGAACCCCGGAATACTAAAACCCGGAACGATGTGTAATTGCATGAAAATTAAAGCCGATTATTTTTTATTGTTTTTCATTATTCAGTTTATATTATTTCATCCCGGCCTAACGCATGGGACATTACAACATCTAAAAATGTCTGCCTTTTTATCGAAACTGAACTTATTGTTATTGATGCTTAAGTTTGGAGGAGAAATAAATTAACCCAATAATAGAAATTATTTGCTGTTATATACACAAATACTTGTTCACTGTACCCGGCCTGGTACGAAGGCGCCGGTTTCGTCGTTGACTGTTGTGTTTACGCGGTCAGAAGAAAGCGACGAACGGCAACTGGAAGTGCATTTTTGTTACATACCAGGGCAGTGGTTTTGCCCAAACTTTAAATCAAATTGTATCAGATAAAGTAAAGACACCTAAAAAGGGAAAGCACCTCTGCCCTAGAAGCCATCCGTCGTTCAAAAAGGCCGTTGCAACTTACGTTGTTACTGCGACATGTATCTAATGTAAAATTCCGTCTTAGTACTGTCACTGAGGGTATAAAACAGTTGATGGACCGTTGAAACGGAAACCAAAATGAACTGCATCGAATTCTGCGAATGACAAAACGTGATGTCATCCCTTGAATCGTTCCGCTACAGAACGGCAGTGAAGAACAAAACCATTGACATAACTCGCATATTATTGAAGGGCGCACTAAAATGAGAACGAAAAGTATGTTTCTCGTGGCTGTGATATTGTTATAGTAATGCTTTTGCATAGTTCTCTTTTTCCTGTTTTGAATATTGGACCTAATAATATACATGAAAAAATTTCTCGATTCTGATTGGCTAAGAGAAATGCAGTTTTTAGGAAACACCGGTGCAGAAAAAAGGTAATTCGGTGCAGAAAAAAGGAAATACAGTGCAAAACAAGGTAAAAAACTGAGGATTCTGATTGGTTGATAAACAAAGGCGCTGCGATTGAGCCAATCAAACGCGGCCTCTGAATGGCGCAAAGTCTGAAGAGCTGCAAGCGACTCTGCGTGCCAAAACAATGGCTGGCTTTTTGAGCAGGTTTTCTTTCTTCGTGACCGCAATAACAGCAGAGAAGCTGCAAAACAGCTCAAAAAAGGAGAAACGGCTGCGAAAAGCACTGTATGTTAGCTGTCTGTTTGGAAACAGTGGTGTCCAGAGAAGGGAATTACCGACGTAATTGGAATTACGAGTCCGTTGATGGAGTGACGCCGAGATTAATAAACAAACAAGGACAAACAAGGCGAAGATAACGAACTAGAAAGCCTGAAGGTAATAATTACAGCGCTTGATAGACACTTAGCAAACAAAGTAGCCTTATAGGTATAGCCTGTAATTGTTTAGCCAGTTTTTACAGCTAAAAACGCTTTAAAAACATCGAGAAAACTGTTGTTTTGGTTCACCTTATCTTCGTTGCGTTGCTTCTGCAACGTTAAGAAGCTATCTCGCAATTTTTTCATGTATATTATTAATAAGTAATCACATGATTTTTCTCGTGCAATTTGGAAATAAATAAGCACTTGTAATTTTTTTCAAAGACCACAAATTGCACTCGCCCTACGGGCTCGTGCAATTTTGTGAGTCTTTGAAAAAAATTACTCGTGCTTATTTATTCCAAATTGCACTCGAAATCTTGTGATTACCTATACAAATAAACAAATTAACATTTAAAACTCCTGTTTTGTTGATATGTTTCTTCGGCGGTTGTTTTAAAAATTTAATTGCTCAGAAGGGTACAAAGCTCGCTAAATTGAACCACATTGAAACACACTTTCAATGGGCAGAGGAGCCGTGTGTTATTATCCTTATAATTTTTCATTCCATGCAATTACACGCCGCTCCGGATTTTAGTATTCCGGCGCTCCGGCGTTCCACCGTTCCACCGTTCCAGATTTAAGTACTTGCCGTTGGGATTAGGTATAATCGCTCAGTAAAAATTATATTATAACAAAGTCATTTCCAATTTCGTTGAGATGGAGGGTTATTATGTGTAGAAAACGTCAGGTCTGTCTTTGAATCACATAGCAGAAACACTTTTTGTGAGTCGAGCAAAACGTTTGCGCAAGGCGGCGTTTCGATTGTACTAAAACACAGCTGGAGCCGTAAGCGATCCGGCCGCCAAAGAGAAAGTCAACGAAACGAAACATATGAGGTAGCTGAAAAGCTGGCCTCTGAAATGAGTCGCGTTGTGTGGAGATTGACTTTTTACCAGTTTTTTGAGAATGCAGATTTTAGCCGAAGAAATTCTTGCTATTCGCCTGATTCGCCTTGCTATAAGATAATCAAGAGCTCTATCTTGATCATGACGAGTTTCAAGCGTGGTTGGAGTACCAGACAGGCGAAGGGTATGCAATGTTAAGGCTGGTTTTCACTAGCGACGGAGTCGGAGTGGGAGTCGTAAGAGCGCTTATGACCCAGTGAAAATAAAAAATCGGAGTCGTAACAGGAGTCATAAGCTCGACGGAATTAGAGTCGGAAGAGTCAGAACGTTTCCATTTTCTTCCGATTCCGCTTATGACTCCGTCGCTTATGATCCAGTGAAAACTAGATTGTCGGAGTCGGATGAAGAAGCGGAAGAACCAACCAATCAAGATGCTTACTCTCACGCTCTCGGATTACTGTTTGATACCAAAATAGGGAAGAGCCCAGCTCCTTGGACTACCCACTGATCCCCACTCCGTGGACTACCCCACGGAGTACTCCACGGACTACCCTATGGACAACTCCGCGGACTACCCCTCTTTCGGTAAACTAAAATTACTTTTAGGCTGAAAAAGATACAAGAAACGTACTTGCTACAGTCGCCATCTTGGCTCCCGCCATTTTACTCGGTCCATTCCTCCCTCATAAGCGAGTTCGTCAGTAAAAAATGTATTTATTTCCCCCCAAAAAGCTATGTTCATATACGCATCCAATATATCCAAGTAAAAGAAGATTGTTTCTTGACGTATTGCTTGTATGTTTTTTAACTGTAAATGAACTCTGGGAACAATTGGTTCTTGCAGGAGCTGCATGAAAGGCCAAGCCACTCAGTCAGACCACTACTATTGCCACTCACCACTGTACTTTAGTACCTAAACGGATCGCTGAACAAGACTTACCTATTTCGCACTGTGCTCTTTTTTTTATTATATTATTTATTAAAAAAACCGCGTGCACCATCAGCTAATCTCGGCGGGTATTAGTAATAAATAAACACTAAACATTAATATCATAGTATAAGCTAAAGGATTACATTACTTCTACAGTATTACTTATTTTAATATCACAGCTATGCATGAGATTATTATATTATAAGCTAAAAGATACAGTTATCATGTAGTTACAAGTTCACATCATAATCAAGTACAAGCGAAGCAAATGAAATGTAAAGAGGAGAGAATTGTGATATACGGCTGTAAGCGAGGTACATAGCTATGACGTACAATAATTACTGGTACTGAGTTTTAATATTAGAGAATGGGCGTCAACACAGTAGTCCTCCATACCAAGTACAGTTGGAAGAAACTTATGAATTTGTCTTTCAAGTGCTTTTTTCGTGAGCTTACCCCAGTCGGAGTGTAGACAGTTGCATATATATATATAATCTTGTACCATCCCGGGCGTACCACACGTAGAGAAACTTAAATTTCACATGTAATCTAGATTTCTGCACAGAAAAATTCTTTGCTAGAGAAACGCGCATTATGTGCATAAACGTCAGATGAAAGAATAAAAAGACTTAAAACACCCACAGACACCCACGCCCACACCCACAGTAATCGAGACAAGTACATTATAAATCAAAATGTTTTTTTACTGACGAATTCGCTTATGAGGGAGAAATGGGCCGAGTAAAACGGCGGTAGCCAAGCTGGCGACTGAGGCAAGTACGTCTCTTGTATCTTTTTCAGCCTAAAAGTAATTTTAGCTAATTTTGATTTACCGTAAGAAGGATAATCCGCGGAGTAGTCCATAGGGTAGTTCGTGGAGTACTCCGTGGGGTAGTCCACGGAGTGGGGTCAGTGGCTAGTCCACAGAGTGGGGGCTCAGTGTTTTCAACTCTCCCCCAAAATAGTGCCTCCGACTCCGACAATCTAGTTTTCACTAGATCATAAGCGACGGAGTCACCGTAAACCTGTTTTACTTCCGACTCCATCGCTTTGATTTTTACTAGATCATAACGCTCCACGCTTCTGATTACGACTACGACTCCGACTCCGTCGCTAATAAAAACCAGCCCTAAACCCTCAGCAGAACTATACGGCAAATGGGATTAACAGTAGAAAAAGGTACTGAAAGCCGCAACAGATTAGTAGTCAATTTTTTGTAGTTCATTCTGTAATAAAGGTTATTATTTAGTTCTCATGTTGTTGTGGTTGCACACTGTTTATAAATTTGCAGCTTCAAAACGTTGCCCGTGAGCTATACAAACGAAAAGGCGCAGAGTTCAAATGATTTACTTCTCAGTTTCAATCAGAAACGACATTAGCAGTGAGGGTTTCGTCCACTGTATCAATGACCTATCACGCGTGGACGCCAAAAAACAATGATTATGCCAAGAAATCATTGTCTCCATGAAGGCTAAAAATGGCTGCACCGTCACGTGATTATACATAAATAAGATATAAGGTCACACTAACTTAAAAAAGGCTGTTGTACATTATGCCAACATATGTTATATGTGATTTGATGGCTTCATTGTTTTCGTCTTGAATCGGGTCAAGTTTCGGTGATATTCTAATCTGACTAATTGCATAGGTCATTGCAGTGGTTGGTTTGTGCAACAGACAACGATTCTTTAAAACCTCGAAGAAATTGCGTTCATTATTCTTAACTTGTGTGACTCACCTTGCCAGGCCTGAAACAAGCATTTGTCGACCACAAACATATTAAGTCGAGGGAAGCTTCAAGTGTCACGTATGGCGGTGCAAACTCCCCTTTGGATTCAGTAAGGGTCACCTCAACATGACCACGTACGTAAGTACGCAAAAATAATAACAATTCGAAAACAGCTGCTGTTTCGCCCGTCGTCAGTTTTGCAAGCGCTTTTAATTACCTCAATGTGTGCAAATAAAGATTTAGTTTATTTCCATCGACGCGCCTTCTCGGTCCAGTCGGTCTAAAGCGATGATCAGTGTAAATCGTTAAGAAACGCACTGTGCAATGTTCGTGTCATATTTCGATAACATTGAAATGGTAGCCTAATATGCCGAAAAATTTCTACTAACTTATTTATAGTAATCAATCAAATCGGGCATTTTCTTGATACCATCGTAAAAGTATCGACTCATGGATTGTGGCAGTAATGATCCATCTATAAAGGCGAAAAGCGCTGGAAGGTAGTGCTGGAAGCAGGGGGCCTTTAAGTTAAGCTTATCGATATTTGTATTTTTCCTACGGCTCCAATTAATATGCAATACGATAAAGATAGGACACAAAAGCCAGCCAAAGTAACGAGATTTTACTGCATTATTCTATGAACCTGCAGGAGTGTCCAAACACTCATTCAAATAAGCGCGATACCGTAGCTTAAAGAAGTGCCGTCAGTCGAATACGCGATATGCGTTAAGAATCCATAAAGACTCACTGATATAAAGAATCTGAGCTCAACTGACCGACTAGTTTCGGCCTTATACCATGGTAAGCAGTCAGTGCAAATATAAAGACTCGGACTACTTGGAGAGCATAAAGCAGTTGCTTTGCATAATCTGTCGAGGCTGATACTGTGGGGGCCCAAAAAATCGATTCATCAAATCAACAGTGTTATCAAGGCTCAAGCGGAAGTTGTTAAAAGACTTCTTAAATATTTGTCATTGCAATGAAAGAACCAACGTGTACGCATACCTGTTAGAAGGAAACTGCCTTCGTTTCGTCCCGTTAAAGATGAGGGAAAGAAGCAGGCTGAAGAAATAGAAATATCCATGCGAGCGGAGAGAAGAGCTTCAACAAGAATACTTCGAAACAATTGCAGTGAGGGTTTCGTCAAGTGTGTCAATGACCTTTCACGCTCGGATGCCAAAACACAATGATATTATGCCAACTGGCATCAAGTAATCATTGTCGCCATGGAGGCTAAAAATGGTTGCACTGTCACGTGATTATAAATAAATAAGGTACGATTACATTTACTTAAAACAGACCGTTCTAAGATTACATTATGCCAACATATATGATTTGATGGCAAACCCATAGTTTCATTCGTGTTAGAACGCTGGCTGGTTTAAACTTGTCTAATGACCGATAGCGCAGCACTGGAAATAAGATGTGTGTTCTTGAAGTGGGTCAAGATTCAGTGATATTCAACGCATTCAGAAAACCTCCATACAATTCTTTAAAACCTCGAAGCAATTGCGTTCATTATTTTTAACTTGTGTGACTCACTTTGCCAGGCCTGAACCGTGCTTTTCTCGACCACAAACATATGGTCGAGGGAAGCTTCAAGTGTCACACATGGCGGTGCATTCAGTACGTAAGGGTCACCTCAACATGACCACGTACGTAAGTACACAAAAATGATAACAATTCGAAAACAGCTGCTGTTTCGCCCGTCGTCAGTTTTGCAAGCGCCTTAAATTACCTCAATGTGTGCAAATAAAGATTTAGTTCTTTTCCATCGACGCTCCTTCTCGATCTAAAGCGATGATCAGTATAAATCCTTAAGAAACGCACTGTGCAATGTTCGTGTCATATTTCGATAACATTGCAATGGTAGCCTAATATGCCGAAAAAGTTTTAGTAACTTATATATAGTAATCAATCAAATCGGGCATTTTCTTAATACCACTGTAAAAGTATCAACTCATGGATTGTGGCAGTAATGATCCATCTATAAAGGCGAAAAGCGCCGGAAGGTAGTACTGGAAGCAGGGAGCCTTTAAGTTAAGCTTATCGAGATTTGTATTTTTCCTACGGCTCCAATTAATATGCAATACGATAAAGATAGGACACAAAAGCCAGCCAAAGTAACGAGATTTTACTGCATTATTCTATGAACCTGCAGGAGTGTCCAAACACTCATTCAAATAAGCGCGATACCGTGGCTCAAAGAAGAGCAGTCAGTCGAATGCGCGATATGCGTTAAGAATCCATAAAGACTCACTGATATAAAGAATCTGAGCTCAACTGACCGACTAGTTTCGGCCTTATACCATGGTAAGCAGTCAGTGCAAATATAAAGACGCGGACTACTTGGAGAGCATAAAGCAGTTGCTTTGCGTAATTTGTCGAGGCTGATACTGTGGGGGCCCAAATCAACAGTGTTATCAAGGCTCAAGCGGAAGTTGTTAAAAGACTTCTTAAATATTTGTCATTGCAATGAAAGAACCCACGTGTACGCATACCTGTTAGAAGGAAACTGCCTTCGTTTCGTCCCGTTAAAGATGAGGGAAAGAAGCAGGCTGAAGAAATAGAAATATCCATGCGAACGGAGAGAAGAGCTTCAACAAGAATACTTCGAAACAATTGTAGTGAGGGTTTCGTCAAGTGTGTCAATGACCTTTCACGCTCGGATGCCAAAACACAATGATATTATGCCAACTGGCGTCAAGTAATCATTGTCGCCATGGAGGCTAAAAATGGCTGCACTGTCACGTGATTATAAATAAATAAGATACGATTACATTTACTTAAAACAGACCGTTCTAAGATTACTTTATGCCAACATATATGATTTGATGGCAAACCCATAGTTTCATTCGTGTTAGAACGCTGGCTGGTTTAAACTTGTCTAACAGTAAAAAAAGGTAGTGAAAGCCGCAAGAGATTAGCAGTCAATTTTTTGTAGTTCATTCTGTAATAAAGGTTATTATTTGGTTCTCATGTTGTTGTGGTTGTACACTGTTTACTTGCAGCTTGAAAACGTTGCCTGTGAGCTATACGAACGAAAAGGCGCAGAGTTCAAATGATTTACTTCTCAGTTTCAACCAGAAACGATATTAGCAGTGAGGGTTTTGTCCACTGTATCAATGACCTATCACGTGTGGACGCCAAAACGCAATGATTATGCCAAGAAATCATTGTCTCCATGAAGGCTAAAAATGGCTGCACCGTCACGTGATTATACATAAATAAGATATAAGGTCACATTTACTTAAAAAAGGCTGTTGTACATTATGCCAACATATGTTATATGTGATTTGATGGCTTCATTGTTTTCGTCTTGAATCGGGTCAAGTTTCGGTGATATTCTAATCTGACTAACTGCATAGGTCATTGCAGTGGTTGGTTTGTGCAACAGACAACGATTCTTTAAAACCTCGAAGCAATTGCGTTCATTATTCTTAACTTGTGTGACTCACCTTGCCAGGCCTGAAACAAGCATTTGTCGACCACAAACATTAAGTCGAGGGAAGCTTCAAGTGTCACGCATGGCGGTGCAAACTCCCCTTTGGATTCAGTAAGGGTCACCTCAACGTGACCACGTACGTAAGTACGCAAAAATAATAAAAACGGCTGCTATTTCGCCCGTCGTCAGTTTTGCAAGCGCTTTAAATTACCTCAATGTATGCAAATAAAGATTTAGTTCTTTTTCCATCGACGCTCCTTCTCGATCTAAAGCGATGATCAGTGTACGCACTGTGCAATGTTCGTGTCATATTTCGATAATACTGCAATGATAGCCTAATATGCCGAAAAATTTTTAGTAACTTATTAATCAATCAAATCGGGCATTTCCTTGATACCATCGTAAAAGTATCAACTCATGGATTGTGGCAGTAATGATCCATAGCGCTGGAAGGTAGTGCTGGAAACAGGGAGCCTTTAAGTTAAGCTTATCGATATTTGTATTTTTCCTACGGCTCCAATTAATATGCAATACGATAAAGATAGGACACAAAAGCCAGCTAAAGTAACGAGATTTTACTGCATTATTCTATGAACCTGCAGGAGTGTCCAAACACTCATTCAAATAAGCGCGATACCGTAGCTTAAAGAAGTGCAGTCAGTCGAATGCGCGATATGCGTTAAGAATCCATAAAGACTCACTGATATAAAGAATCTGAGCTCAACTGACCGACTAGTTTCGGCCTTATACCATGGTAAGCAGTCAGTGAAAATATAAAGACGCGGACTACTTGGAGAACATAAAGCAGTTGCTTTGCATAATCTGTCGAGGTTGATACTGTGGGGGCCCAAAAAATCGATTCATCAAATCAACAGTGTTATCAAGGCTCAAGCGGAAGTTGTTAAAAGACTTCTTAAATATTTGTCATTGCAATGAAAGAACCCACGTATACGCATACCTGTTAGAAGGAAACTGCCTTCGTTTCGTCCCGTTAAAGATGAGGGAAAGAAGCAGGCTGAAGAAATAGAAATATCCATGCGAACGGAGAGAAGAGCTTCAACAAGAATACTTCGAAACAATTGCAGTGAGGGTTTCGTCAAGTGTGTCAATGACCTTTCACGCTCGGATGCCAAAACACAATGATATTATGCCAACTGGCGTCAAGTAATCATTGTCGCCATGGAGGCTAAAAATGGTTGCACTGTCACGTGATTATAAATAAATAAGATACGATTACATTTACTTAAAACAGACCGTTCTAAGATTACTTTATGCCAACATATATGATTTGATGGCAAACCCATAGTTTCATTCGTGTTAGAACGCTGGCTGGTTTAAACTTGTCTAATGACCGATAGCGCAGCACTGGAAATAAGATGTGTGTTCTTGAAGTGGGTCAAGATTCAGTGATATTCAACGCATTCAGAAAACTCCATACAATTCTTTAAAACCTCGAAGCAATTGCGTTCATTATTATTAACTTGTGTGACTCACTTTGCCAGGCCTGAACCGTGCTTTTCTCGACCACAAACATATGGTCGAGGGAAGCTTCAAGTGTCATACATGGCGGTGCATTCAGTAGGTAAGGGTCACCTCAACATGACCACGTACGTAAGTACACACAAATGATAACAATTCGAAAACAGCTGCCGTCTCAGTTTTGCAAGCGCTTTTAATTGCCACGATGTGTGCAAATAAAGATTTAGTTTGGTATGCATCGATGCTCCTTCTTGGTCTTAAGTGATGATTAGTACAAATGACGCACTGTGCAATTAATTTTCTTGTCACATTTCGATAACATTGCCATGGTAGCTGAATATACCGAAAAAAAAATTCGTAACTTGTTAATCAATCAAATTGGGCATTTGTTTGATACCAGTGTAAAAGTATCAACTCATGGATTGTGGTAGTAATGATTCATTAAATTACGAAACGATAAAGAATGGACACAAAAGCCAGCCAAAGCAACGAGATTTTACTGCATTATTCCATGAACCTTAAGGAGTGTCCAAACACATAAGCGCGATACCGTGGCTTAAAGAAGTGCAGTCAGTCGAATGCGTTAAGAATCCATAAAGACTCACTGATAAAAAGAAATCTGTATATTCTGGGCTCAACTGACCGACTAGTTTCGGCCTTATACCATGGTAAACAGTGCGAATATAAAGACTCGGACTACTTGGAGAGCATAAAGCAGTTGCTTTGCTTAATTTGTTGAGGCTAGTACTGTGGGGGCGCAAAAAAATCGATTCATTAAATCAACAGTGTTATCAAAGCTCAATAAAAGATCCAAAAGCGGAAGTTGTTAAAAGAGTTTTTAGGCCTGTTTCAAACGTCGCGCTACTGCCGTGTCGAACTAAACTCAGTAATTAAATTCGACCTTAGCACGGCAGTAGCGCGACGTTTTAAACCATTCGGTGCGGCAACTAGAATTAAGTTCGACACCGCAATTAAATTCGACAGGGTCTGTCGTGCTACACGGCAGTGGCACGGCGTGGTTTCAAACGTCGTGCTACTGCCGTGCCGAACTCAACTCATAAATTATGAAAATGTGCATGTTTAGTAGTTTGGATACATGGCTTGTTTTGCCAGTTCGTATATTATTTTGAATTTGGTGCGACTGAATTAAGTTCGATGTTTGAAACCACTGCCGTGCTATGGTCGTGCCACTGCCGGATCGAATTCCAGTTAGTTCGACACGGCAGTATAGCGCGACGTTTGAAACAGGCCTACATATTTGCCATCGCATCGAAAGAACCCACATGTACTCATACCTTAAGAAGGACGCTTCCTTTTGTTTCAACTCGTCAAAGCTGAGGGAAAGAAGTAGGCTGAAGAAACAGAAATATCCATCTGATCGCAGAGAATAGCTCCAACAATATTTTAAAAATATGTCTGAACCCTCATTGTTTCAATGAACTCTCACGTGATTATGCATGAATAAAGAACAGACAGATTGTCACTGCATGGGTGCCAAAAGAGATCCAAAAATGACATGTCAAGCAATCATTGCCTCAGTGGAGGCTAATAATGACTGCACTGTCACGTGATTATGCATAAATAAGATCCCATTTACTATTTAAACAAGACGCTCTATGAGCGTTTACTCGGGATACGTTTGTGATGCAGAAGTCGGACGCACGCTTTCTGATTCTCGAAAACTATCCGGCTACTGGTTTGCTTTTGGGTTCGCACAAAGCCTTTTTGTTCACGTACGGAGAAAAGCGCGTTAAACTGTTTTGAGAGTTGCCACCATATTCGTTGTCAGCTATCGTTGTTTACCTCCAAATTAAGTGGCAACATCTGGAGTCTACTCTGGCTCTCTCGAAGCATTTTTTTTCTCTCTGCTAAGCTTGAAAACATTCGCATAGACACTTCTCTCAACATATTGGTTATTCAGAACTTGAAAACACCTGGCGAATCTTTTCCGTGTATGTGACGTGTTTCTCAGAAGCAATCAGATGTCACGCATTGTAAAAAGCTCGAAATTCAAACTGCTCTATTTTCAAAACAAAGCGTGTTACTCGGCTGAAACAGGCCAGCAGATATATCCTTAAAATATCATTTACCTGATGATGGTAAAAAATCTAAATGTTTAATTTTAGTGTTTCCTGACGTCAAGTGAAAACCGAGAATTGGCAAACATGTCTCTAAATATAGAACTGTCAAAGCGATCGAGATGTGATATCATCCGGATCAAATTACATCAAAACAACTTTGCGATTTTCTAAATATAGAACTGTCACAACATTCTAATTCGAGTCGATACTCAGCACGTGCGAGGCTTCCAACCTTTTCTTAAACTCAGCAAACCTTTTCTCGCGGACAAACTGTACTGTATTAAAATCTAGCTTCAAAAACTTTACAAAGATATTTGCAGGAAGATTTGTTCAGGCGGTCGAAGTGAATTGTTTAACCTTGAGTGTTCACTTACGGTCACTTATTAAGTGGAAAGTATCACATTACAAAAACAACTAAGTAAATTTTCGATTTCTTTAAATATAGAATTGTCACAGCGTTCGGATTCGAGTTGTGATATCTTTCAGATCTATAAGCTGATAACCACTGCACGAGCGAGGCTTCCAACCTTTTCTTAAACTCGGGAAACCTTTTCACGGGTCTGACTGTAACGTATTAAAATATCTAGCTTCACAACTCAAACCCGATAAATTTACATAACCTCAAAACAACCGTCGCGTAATGTTAGCCTTTGGACCTTTGGACTATGTGGTTTGCTATTGTTCATTGGCCAATCAAAAGACCGAAACGTAATTGTATTGTGCATTTTGCTGCACAGGAAAAAAAAAAGACTGAAATCTAACACATTTTATAACTCGGTATACTTACAGTATACCGAGTAAAAACCCGCTCTAAGATTTCATTAGACCCACAAGGGTTTATACTGTGAGTTGATAGCCACTTTGAACCTTGAATTTACCCATAGTAACTAATAACTTAGTTAACGTGAGTTTCGTTTTGCCTTGAGGCGGTTCCTGTATCAGTGATATTCTAATTGCGCGTAAACGGTTTCATGGTTGGTGAATCTTTATAGCTACAGACAAATCAGAGTTTATTCTTTTTGCCTTCGGAAAAAACCTCTTTGCGACTATTTAAACCTCGGAGCAATTTCATTCATTATTTCAGCTAACACGACTTTCTGTTTTAGTCACAAGAGTTGAGATGATCCGGAATGGGGTATCTTATTTCTGCAATACACGTAGAGTACCACCAGAATCCCTGACAACGTTAGCCAGGAGCTGCTGTTAGCATAGGAATTACATAAATACCCGTATGCGAATAACAAGGTTTATTAAAAACTGAACTTCGGATATCAGATTTCCAGCATTTTGATTGGCTAGCCGGACACTGGCTATCACCCCATATACAGGCTCTACCAAATATGGTGAACAATAAAGAAAGATGAATAAAATTTTCCCTCGCAACCGGCGGCCATTAAAACTTTAATCGTCTCGCAGCCGAATTAACGAGTAGAAACCGCAACCGAAATACACATGAAATTCATTGCTGAGTATTTTAGAACGACAAAGATCAGTGCTGGCATTGTGTTTAATTTTTTTTTCTTGCAGCCCTGAGAAAATTTTCTCAGTAGTTGAGTAAAATAACTTTACTAGTCGAAATGAAAAAAAAAATGTTCTCAACAAGAAGTGTCGACGTCGCGAGTCTGTAAACAAGCCGTAGCTAACGAGGGGGGTGGGGGGGGGGGGTGGGGTGGGAGCAGGGGGGTCAGCTGCCTCCTCTGGACCTGTGCAAATATTAAACAAAGGGAAGCAAACCCCCTTATTTAAATTTGCGTGTATATGCACTATTTGCAAGGTTTACTCTAATTTACAGCGAGTGCCTGTCATGGCGCAACCTGGAACTAGTCTAGTGTAGCAAACACCTGCCTTTTCACACTTATCCGAGGTCGAATTTTCGGATACATATCTCATGACATGTGCTGAAAATAGCGTTTTGGAACCTTCAAATTTGAAAGGATAGGAGGAGGGAGATGGAGGGGAAAAGGGAGAGGGGATTGGGGAGAGAAGAGAGGGAACGCCTGCTCTAAGAACCCCCTTTTGTTCATTTTCAAATTTCGATTGGCTGAGAGACAATGAGTAACTTATAAATGTAAGTTTGACGATTTCAACGATGATGAAATTCGCAGATGCGAATACAAAATTCTGTATGCAACCGCAGAAAAAGGTAAAGTTAAGCCCTTCCGAGAAATGTTGATCGACTCCAAGTCGAACTTACACCGAAACGTCTCAGCAATTATGGTAGACGAGTTGTTAGTTGATTACAGTGTGAAAATAACAAATCGGCATCCTCCGACGAGTTGTGACGTTCATCCCTGGCTTCGATCTCCTCGACTGCATTCTCCACACAAAGCTGCAGCGACTTTCTTGAAATTCTCCGCTCCGTTGAATGTCTATCTGCTTCTCTTGTACGCTTTTTTCCTTGTTTTCGTTGAGGGGTAATCTTCTTAATCGTCGTTGGAAGTTGACATTTGCTGCTACATTCCTGCACACCGATTTCCTTTACGGCTGACTGGAAGTTACAGCCCGTCTTAAGAAAACCAATATAACTCCGCGGCATTTCTTATTTTGCGGCCACAACTTCTACAAACGCGTTCCGACAAACAAAGTAATGGGAATCCAATTGAAGAACAGCAACCCGTTAACACTGTGCCTGGACTCTCTTGCTTTGTAGATTTGGTAAATAAACTTTCGAAAGACGCTCTTGAACCGGATGAATTCTCAAATGCCAAACCACAGAATCTGTAACGATCGTTGCATTCGCTATCCCTTTTTTAACCCCCATTTCGAACTCTTTATGGGAGTTGCGGATATTTCCACTCTAAATCATTGTTGACGCGAGGTGAGATTGTTTTTTCCAGTAAATGTTTTTTTAATAGCAAGAACACATAGTTACTTACATTGTACTTACAATACGACACGATGCTTACTCCACTTACAATACGATACAATACCTACGCTACTTACAGTACAATACAATATTTACTCTACTACTTACACTATCTTTACCATGCGATTCTTACATTTCACTATAAGGATGCCGTTCCGATAACGCTATAAAATACAATATCTTTCGCTACTAACAGTTTTTACATATACTTATGCTAATACCTAAAATAGCAACATTACAAAACCACTTACAATCTTTATAATTAATTCTAAAATTATAATTAATTATTTTAGTACTGGAGGGCGTCCTTCAATGGGTTCCACTTCTTTTTGAAAGCATTAAGGGTGTTGTTATCCAGAGCTATCTTCTTTTCAATTTTTTATGGAGGTTAACAGTAGTTGAATATATAATTGCAGCTTAGGTAAGGAGTTCCTTAATTTACAGGTATATATGTAGTGTCTAGCAATAAGTAGTAGGTGGCATAGAAGTAAATTCGATATGTTTTCAACTAAACCTAGGCAGAAAGAGGGAGAGAGAAAATTGTCTTTCACATCTACAAGTTTTTGGAAAATCCATTCAAGTAATGTTTTCCAAAAAGCTTGGGTGAGTTTGCAGTTCCAAAACAGGTGGACCAAAGTTTCAGTAGTTTCCCCACAGAAGGAATAAGAGTCCACTTGTTTTATGCCTATCTTACAGAGAAAGTCATTTGTCGCAATTCGTCTATGCAGAAACTTAAACTCGAATACTCTGAGCTTTGTTTCTCTTGTACATAGGAATGGCAGATAATAAGACTTTCTCCAATTAACGATCGAATCTCCTATTATATCCACTTCAGAAAGCCATTTTTCTTGACTCTGTAATGGCGTAGAGACCTTGTTTTGCGCAAAGCGTTTGTAAGATTCTTTGTTAATATTTGAGTGTGACAGAAGACTCGCCGTTTTATTTGAAGATGGGTTATCTAAGCCTGGTGAACATACTTTCTTGAATTGTTTTAAGGCTGCTATTACTTTAAAGTACTCAAGGTAGTTGGTTTTAATATTGTATTTAGCGACAAATGCATTATAACTTAAGAAGGTCTGATGTTCACTAAGTAGATCTCTAACCTCTTTTACACCTACTTTAAGCCAAGATGTATAGAAGAAAGGTCGATTATCTATTCTAATCAGCGAGTTGTGCTATATACCCAGAGTTAAAATCAAGAATTTCCTCTCTGCAGTTTAAATTAGTCCAGTATTCGAGAACTTCTCTCAAAAAAGGGTCTTTTATATACATCATACATCACATTATTTACCCTCGGATTTTAGAGTAGCTTGTGCAGCTAATATCTCCGAGCATTTAATCATCAGATGAGAGATAGACCATCACACCGGCTGTGGAACATCCTGCGGTTTTAGGTTACTTAAAAACACTATTTTCCCTCCGTACTTCTGGAGGTGGAAGTCTACGAAAAGCTTCCATTTACCGTGATTGTCGTTATCTAAGTAGCCTTGTACCCACTTCATTTTTAGAGATTTGTTAAAAATTTGAATATCTGTCATCTTGAGGCCTTCTTTATCATAATCGTTGATCATTTCCTTTCTCTTAATTTTGTCCCCTTTGCTGTTCCAGAGAAAATCATACAGAAGAGTATTAATTTCTTTAAGTACACCCTGATGCGTTGAGAGAAAAGATAGAACATGCACAATTTGAGATACTGCTAAAGATTTTATAATCGTAATTTTACCTAGAAGAGTTAATCTTCTAGCAGACCAGCTGTTTAGGATGTTTTTTTATTCTCACAATTTTTTCGGAAAAATTAACGTAAAAAGCATTCTCTTCTAAAGTCAAAACCAGACTCCTAAGGCGTAGAATTTTCCTTTAGTCCATGTTATATGTTTGTTAGAAGACAATATAGCGTTTGAGTTTTTGAATGAGCCGATCCAGAGGGCTTCCGTTTTATCGTAATTAACTTTCAAGCCGGATATAGAGCCAAATGCGTCAAACAAGTAAAGAGTTCTTGAAAATGAGGATTGTGAGCCATCTAAGATCATTCTCGTATCATCTGCGTATTGTGAAATTTTGCATTCGGTACCGAAGATCGTGATTCCATGAACCTCGTCATCATTTCTTACTGTACTACCCAATATTTCTGCGCATAAAATGAACAAATATGGGGAAAGAGGCCCAGCCGTTGTTTTGGATACAACTGCTAATATCGGTGTAGAATAGTTTTATCCACGCAACCATGGATGGTCCAAAGTGATAATATCTTAAGCTTTTCTCAATAAAACTCCACTCTACACAATCAAAGGCTTTTTCGAAGTCGACGAATAATAAAAGGCCAGGAATTTGTTCAGTATTTGTGTAATTTATAATACTATTTAGAAGCCTAATGTTCTCTCCAATAAAACGCTTTTTTAGAAAGCCGGTTTGGTCGTAGTTAATAATCTTTGGTAGAACTTAACGTATTCGACTAGCTATAGATTTGGTTGCAATTTTGTAATCACAGTTTAAAAGGGTAATTGGTCTCCAGTTCTTTAACAAAATGGCCGGTTTGTTCTTTTTTGGTAAAAGCGTGATTAATCCTCTTCTTTGAGTAACTGATAGAAGGCCTTATGCAATTTGCACAATTTAATGCATTTAATAGATAGTAATTTATGTCATTCCAGGAAACGTAACCTTGTAGAATTCGGCTGGGAGGCCGTCACTTCCAGGGCTTTTATTTGGTTCCATTGATTTCAAACTTTCTAGGCATTCAACTTCAGTCAACAGACCTTCGCATTCATTTTGTCCCTGTTCATCTAGCATCATAGTGTTTCCTTCTGCAAAGAAGATGTCCTCGTACGTATCATCAGCTTGTGGACTACAAGAAGAATGGAGTCGTCGGTAGAAAGATTCTGCCTCTTTCAATATTTCAACGTCTGTCTTAATGAAAATTGTCAGCGAGCTGAAGGCTCTTAATAGTTTTTTTTTATTTAAGTGTCTTTTTTCCAAATTCAGAAAATATTTCGTATTTTTCTCTCCTTCATTATACCAGCGAGACTTAAATCTTGTAATCGTGCCCTGGATTTTATATTTGGAGATCTCTTCTTTTTGGAGAATTTTAACATCTAATTCATTTAATATCCATGTCTGTTTTTTCTGTTTCTGAAACGTTGTTTTCTCCCAGCCTCTTTTGAAGAGCTAATATATCGGTCTCTAAATTGGTTTCCTGTGATTTCATTTTGGTTTTTTTTCTTTCTTAGCATAGTAAAGCGAGCTTGATCGAATTTGTAATTTCATGATGTCCCAAAGGAGAATAGCGTCAACTTCAGCGTCATTTTTGTAGTTATTCGCTACTTCATTAATTGTTTCCTTGATCAAATTCACATATTCACTTTCTAACAAAAAGGAGGTATTTAGTTTCCAGAAACCTGGACCCCTGGGGTTTGTATTGTTTGTGAGGTGTAGTGTTATAAGGGAATCAGATCAGTTTTGAAGCCAGGTAAAATGTCTGCTTTGGTAATTATTGTACTTAGGCTACAGCTAGTCAAAAAGAAATCCAAGCGGCAGTGTATATCGGGTTTCCTCCTCCTCCAGTTAAACCTTTTAGCATCTGGATTGAAGATACGCCAAATATCTACTAAATCTAACAAATTGGCGATGTACAAAACTTCTTTTAACGAGTTTTAATGAGTTGTAGGGTTTCCTCCTATTTTGTCTTTTTCGACCTCCAGAACTAAGTTATAATCACCTCCGAAAACTATCTCTCCGCAGTTGAAAGAGAGAAGCTGGCTTAGCGCATTCTTAAAAAAAGGTAGGGTTGTCGTCATTTGGCACATAGATATTTATTAGAGTCAAACTTTTTCCTTCCGTTTTGATGTCCGCTGTAACGAGTCTTCCCTCTTGATCGGAAAATTATTTAAGAATTTGTAATTCAAAATTATTATTAAAAAGAATACAAATTCCAGCACTTGCACTTGAAAAGCTGCTAAAAATAGCTGAGAAGCTCCATTCTGAAGTCCACTAGTTCTCTTTCTCTTTAGTACAATGGACTTCTTGAAGAAACACTCGCCACTTTCCGCGCAAATGATTTTACACGATCGAGGATTTCTTTCAAATCTTTGATTAAAAAAAAATAATAATAAAATAAAATAACAAACAAACAAAGCAAAACAAGAGTCTACAATCAGCCTAAACTCGGGCTTGCATAAAATAGTATTGTATCCCTAATTAAGCGCTAAACAAATGAATAGAGAGAATTCTGTCTTTCTTACATCGGACGCATTGCGCTTAGCTTGTGTTGGAGTCTATTTCCTTCCAGTGTGTATCCGTAGACCCCTATCAGATCAACATATAACCCTTTAAAATTACAAATTGCTTTACAGCTCAACCATTGAGAACAATAGTAATAACACTTGTAAAAAAATATTTATAAAAGAAGAAGAAAAAGAGAGAAAAAAAAAACCACGATAGAAGAAGTCGAACCCAGGTTATTTACAGCAGAGGCAGTAACAATGACCTCCAGACCATTGGCCATGTTCTAAACGAGTGATGGCCTGGGAATGAGTTTTAAAATTTATCGATTGGAACAAAATTGGTGACACTACATGAAAGAGCATCTTAAAAATGGCCACCTTACCAACTTTGACGCTGTTCAGTTGAATTGGAGCTGAATCAAAAGCTTTTGAAAATTGTGAAAATTAGAGACTTTGTATGGTTTGGAGGGAAACACTATCCGAAATAGAGACATTTGTATGGGATTTTTTAAAGATCTAAATGCATGCCAACTGGCGACTTTTCGACCAAACATAGTCAAACTTGCTGAAAGTACTTATTTTGAGATACCCTTTCATATGAGAATCGATTTAGTTCAAACCCATTGATTTTCCATGAAGCTTGGATTCGTTCCCAGGCCCTTACTCGTTTAGAACATGGCCAATTGAGGTTCAGCATAGCTAATGAGGCAAAAAACTAAGCACACTTGTTTTCGCTTCGATGAATATATCTGCTAACTGTTTGAGAAAGGAAACATTTATCAAACTATGTAGGATATTTTCGCATAAACGTTAATGGGGTCTCGGTGAAATGTGCGGAGAAAAAACAATCTGTTTACAAATACGTCATTTGAAACGTAAGAAAGAGAGTAAGGTTTCTGCGGTCAGGTTCTCGGCGTCATGTAACAATTCCTTCTCAATGTCAACTTCTGCAGATGTCACGTTAGTCTACCGAGGTTTTGTGTGTCACGGTATATCGTGTAAGCTATTTTATGTGGTATTTTGTGATATTTTGGCGATTTTCGGTTGCGAGTCAGAACGTTTACAGTGAGCTCGAACTGTGCATCTCGGTAAAGCTTAGCACCGAAACCATGATTATCTCATACACTGAAATGGCCCTTGTTGAAATTATCCGTTCGTTTTTTTCGTGCCTTGGTCGAGAGAAAAACAAAAACAGAAGAGTCATCTTCAACTCGTCGGCTTTTAAGGTGGGGGTACACGTGATTTTGAGTCAGTGAAATTTTAAGGTGAAGTGTAAAAGAAATATATATATATTTTGAAATATCACCAGACAGATGACACCCCAAAAGAGCACTCCAGATTGGTGGGGAACTGTTTTAGGGTCCATCTACTAATTTTCAACTTCAAATTTTTTTCTCGTCGAGGTCTATAAACACGCAAAAAAAGAACGAGTTAAACCTTCATTAAATGAAATCCTCAATATTTCTTATTTCCGTAAATCATGTAACTAATCCTTTGAGAAAAGTTATCTCTTCCCAAATATACCCAAAAATCACCAAAAAATTCACAAAATATCCCACAGCGCGAAACGCGAACGAGTTAAGAACGCCGTCCAATCCACGATTAAGCAACGAAAAAATAGCGGTGTTCAGGTGTACCCGCTCCTTAAGCTGACAGATTTTCTTTCTCATCAACTGAGCCAAGGTGAAATCGAGTAGTATAGTGTTTGGGGGTACGAAATCAATTGATTTCGTTTTCCCCAAATCTGGTCTCGTATTCTGGAATATATAGTTATTTTATTTGATGGAATATATAGTTATTTAATTTGATGGAATATATAGTTATTTAATTTGATGGAATCTATAGTTGTTCAATCTGATGGAACCAAGGTCTGCATGCTTTGAATTTATGGTTCAATCTGATGGAATCTATAGTTTATTAAAATGCGTGACTTTCTCGGAAGAATCACCAAGCGTGACATTCTCGGAAAACAGGGAATGAGTCATCGCCTATAGCTGCAGAAAAAAAATAGCAAAACTGGTGGCCACCAGAACCTCTCATGAGGGACTTAATTTGGAATTTGAATCACCACCCGTCCCTCATGAGAGGTTTTTTTGTTTTTTTTGAATTCCCACCTCCACACCACCAGAGCACTATCATTTATGTCTTTCCCACCTCCACTCCGCTCTGACCCTATCAGACCATGACAAGCTAGAGGCTCGATTTTAGTGCGCTCACCAGGAGAGCGTTTTTCTATGGTCACAGTCACGAAAGGCGACGCATTGCGGTCAGGCACTGATGAGTTAATTAGTTTTCACACATGCCTTTACACACCTCAAGTGTGTTCATTAATCCGAATCTGTCTGTTACTTTGTTATTGTTGGCGATTTCAGTGGAACGGAAAAGACAGACTTTAATAGTTAATATCTAGCAAAGGTAAATTTGATCAGTCTATTTTCGGTAACTCTTCGCTTTGTTCAGTGTTGGAAAATCATGGCAATCGTGGCAACATAGCTACACTTTTGCTGGCCCAATCTCGTTGCTCGCGTTAAAAGACTTGGTACGCGTAAACAATCGTTCGTGCACCAAATATTTAAGCGAAAATATTCAGTTTCTTTTGTGATGAAATCCGCCGTGTAAATATCACCGATCTTCATGATGGAAATGGAGGCCCATTTTGGAAACAATGGTTCAAGAATGTTGATGTGGCGATCGACTGTATTTAGTGCCGTGCTTGCCGGTAATAAGCTTATGAGCCGTACTGGACATCTTGCGAGCATATGCTTTCGTCTCTCTGAAGAGCGCCATGAACAGCCATTAGATATACTAACCAGTGATAGACCCAAATCAAAGCCATTGAACTTAACATCACTGTGATGTGAACCATTTGACGCAGAATCAAACGATGGACCTTACAAATCAAGAAAACCTCTCAACAAACATCGGGAGAAACGAAAGAAAAGAAAAGCCCGCCAAGATTCAGAAAGCGCGCCAAAACAAGATAAGTACAAGCAGAATAATTAAGAGCTTTATAAATAACCAGTAAGCTAATTCATGAATAAATTACTTTGAATCAATTTCTTTAAATTGAACCAAAATTTCCTGCAGCATCTTAAGGTGAATAAAATGTCCGTAGAAATAACAGCTCTTTAATTACAACATTTTAAATCTAATAGCTTAATACTGTAAGGGTTTCCGCTCCCTCTTAAGTTTACAGGCGGCGCGCCCATACTTTTGAGGTGATGAGATCCATTCCTAGCTAAATTTTATAAATAATTGTTCTTTAAATTCAACATTTTTAATGTAATGACTTAAAACTGTAAGGGTTTCCGCTCCCTCTTAAGTTTACAAGCGGCGCGCCCATACTTTTGAGGTGATGAGATCCATCGCTAGCTAAATTTTATAAATAATGGTTCTATAAATTCAACATTTTTAATGTAATGACTTAATACCGTCAGGATTTCCGCTCCCTCTTAAGTTTACAGGCGGCGCGCCCATACTTTTGAGGTGATGAGATCCATTCCTAGCTAAATTTTATAAATAATTGTTCTTTAAATTCAACATTTTTAATGTAATGACTTAAAACTGTAAAGGTTTCCGCTCCCTCTTAAGTTTACAGGCGGCGCGCCCATACTTTTGAGGTGATGAGATCCATCGCTAGCTAAATTTTATAAATAATTGTTCTTTAAATTCAACATTTTTAATGTAATGACTTAATACTGTAAGGGTTTCCGCTCCCTCTTAAGTTTACAGGCGGCGCGCCCATACTTTTGAGGTGATGAGATCCATCGCTAGCTAAATTTTATAAATAATTGTTCTTTAAATTCAACATTTTTAATGTAATGACTTAATACTGTAAGGGTTTCCGCTCCCTCTTAAGTTTACAGGCGGCGCGCCCATACTTTTGAGGTGATGAGATCCATCGCTAGCTAAATTTTCCAGATAATTGTTCTTTAAATTAAATTTTATAAATAATTGTTCTTTAAATTCAACATTTTTAATGTAATGACTTAATAGTGTAAGGGTTTCCGCTCCCTCTTAAGTTTACAGGCGGCGCGCCCATACTTTTGAGGTGATGAGATCCACCGCTAGCTAAATTTTCCAGATAATTGTTCTTTAAATTAAATTTTATAAATAATTGTTCTTTAAATTCAACATTTTTAATGTAATGACTTAATACTGTAAGGGTTTCCGCTCCCTCTTAAGTTTACAAGCGGCGCGCCCATACTTTTGAGGTGATGAGATCCATCCCTAGCTAAATTTTCCAGTTAGGATCGTAAGGGTTTTCGCTCCCCCGTAAGTTCATTTACAGATGGAAACTAAGAAAGGAAACTACGCGCTTTCAGTGTGAAATAACTTCCCCTGGCTGCTTGTTTTTCTGCATGCGTCCCAATTGCCCTTAACTAAAGCAAAAGCAGCATTAAAATGAAAGATGATCCTCGCAGTTGTGATCGCAATTTATGTCCCATTCTTGCTCATATGTAAATTCCGAAGCAATTTTCAATAAGTTATTGTTCTGATGTTAGCCGAAAGTTCAGAGAATTGGCGAATTGTACTTAGATCTCATGAAGCGTATACCATCGGAGGTCAACCGCGCATTTTGGTCAAGTGTGCGCGCGAAGAAAGCACCATTTTGCTTGGTTCTGCAAGCCCACGCTGTTGAAGCCTGCGGTGGCTGCTTCCACAGGAATCATGATCATCAGCAACGATGCACACGAGTGAAACTCCAATGGAATCTTCACTAATGGAAAACAATATGGCCAAAGTGACAGGATCGTGATTATAGGCTTTGGAAAAAGTATCCAAATCTCTCATCGCGGCAAGAGACAAACAACCTCAGTGTGCTGCAAGACATAGCTTTAGCTAAAAAATGAGTTATTTTTTAATTCGGAATGAAGTGGCAATTTCTTCGTGATTTACGACGTACAGTCGTTTGAACCATTCATAACTGTATCTTATCTGTTGCCCGGAGTTCTGATCTCTGTTGTTGAGCCTCGTGTTCGAGAGATAGATCGAGTCGAGCACTTCAAACTATGCCAGTGGTCAAGCCGATTGCGCAGCAAGCCGATTTGGTGGTTTTAAGATTTAAGAAGGTGTGTTCCGAGACAGGACGGGACGGAAACTAGCAAACTTTCGTCGATGATACAGCTCTGTAAAATTGTATAAATTTTAATCCACTTTTTTTATGTGTGGTACTGGCATTTTAACCCAATTTCTCTGACGGGCCGATTTGATCTCTTCTTTTGTAAATGCTACTTACAAAAACCTGGAGTTCCTTTTAAATCACTTCCGATTTCTGTTTATAGATAGTGTCAAGAGATAACTGGAAACTCATTTAAAGCATGCCAAATTAACTTATGTTGACAGGTATAAGACATGATTGGGGCTCTTTGAGTGAATGGCCTCTTCCTTCAAAACAATGGAGTTGATTGATAGCTTAATTATAATCTCCCACAAATATTCAGTGAATGCGGCGTTCTACGCCGCTTTCGCAATAAAGTCGAGGCTCTAGCTTCTCATGCCTCTTGAGGCCAAGTATTTGTTTATTTGTTTTTTTTCACCCTCCGGCTTGAGATTGAACCGGCACTTCTGAGAAGCCGAAGCTTCACTATAGCTCTACCCAACAATCCGACACCATCTCAGGGTGATTTTTTCATTTTTTATTTTTCATTTTTCATTTTTTATTTTTTTTTATTTTTTCAACCCATGGAATAACGGCGGGGGTTTTTCGTTATTCCACGGGGTGGCTTGTATACATTTCGCTAACGAAAGGCCCCCTTTTTCCAATCGTTAGATCCTATGTATACAAGCCACACTTTATCTGTGTGAAACAACCCTTATATTTTCGTTTGTATTTTCATTTTTATGCTTGTGGTACATAAATGAAATTTACAAAGATAAAAAATAATACGCATGTGTAAAAAGCGAAAAATCTGACGTAGTTTGATGACTCATTCGAAAGGGAAACCCCCCAAAAATGCTAATTCTTCGGGCAAAGGGTCAGAAAGAGGGCAGTATTTTAAAACTCACAATACTATCCTGAACTAGGCAAATCATATGGCGTGACGTCAACAGCTAGATTTCATAATGTCCATACGCATAGCTTGTCACGCCATTATCATGAATATACCGCTTGTCGTCAAAGCAGCTGAGTGATACTTTATTTATCTCATAACTTCCAAGTTGATGGTTCTGACTTCTGATTGTTTTCATTCTATGATGCATCTGTTTATTATCAAATAGTGTCTCTTTATAATTTTTGTGTTTGATGTTATTCTTAATAATATTCTTCCTAATACCTTTTGCTGTTTTTCCTCCTTTCTGATCATCTTTAATATAGCTATACATCTTCGATCTCAGTCCTACGAATTCACATATTGGGACTCCAGCAGCCTCATCTTTCATCTTACCAATCACTTTTTTATTCGACTTATCGAAATATGGCGAGCTTTCAGGATAGTCACTGTTATCGAATTTATCTTTATCATTCCAGAAATTCCTATAGACGTCTCCGGTTTCAATTTCATAGGTCAGTGAGTCTGTGTCTGTGAATAATAATTTTGCTTCATCTCCATATTTCTCTTTGATGTAGTTGTAATGGAAATCGTACATCAGTGTCTTGCTAAGGTCTAGAATACACATCCCCACGTATGCTGGCCGGTTTAAAGTAAGTGTTTCTTTTATCTTATGAACAGCTACTAGATTTTCATCGAAGATTTTACTGCTGACATAAGTGGGTTTACTAGCTAATTTCAATAGCTTCTTCCCATCAGTCACCAATCTGACGTCTACTCGCTTTCTGAGGTTTTCCATCGTTTTGCCAAATACACTGTTATTCATCAGCTTGAAAAAGTCTTTCTCAAAGGCATTTTTTGCATCAGTTCTTTTCTGAGTGTTGAAGTCGATGTACTGTCTGAGCCACGCGACTGATTGAACTCTAATACTCGATGGACTTTAGTTATTTTCAAACCGAGATCAGTATATAATTGGAGGTTCCTGTAATGGAGCACGTATTTTTCTTTGTTGCTTAATGTTGGTATTAGTTTATGTACCAGACCAGTTGATATATTGTATGTCTTTGCTATGTTTTTTACAATAATCTGATAGCATGTCCCCAGTCACTTCAATCTTTTCCGGCCCAAGTGGATAGTCATTATGTAGATCATGTAACTCTTGGGGGTATTTAAGGTCAACTTCAAGAATCAAACCTTTGTTGCTGTCTTCTTTATAGACAGCCAGGTCTAACTTGCTGATCCGCTTTTCTGTCAACCATTTGAAACCACCGGTTGGTAAATATTGACTCATAGCCCAACCATACAAATTATTAGCATCAAGATACATGATGTATTTCGAGGGCGCCTTCTCGTCATACTCTTTCATGTATTTATTATTTGCTTTACCGTAACGGTTGGCTATATAGCTGATTCCTCCACGCATACCCTTTTCAATGAATTGAAACATATCAATGTCTGTCATCAATTCTAATTTTATGTCAGTCATTTTAAGCATGGCGTCCCAAGATAAACCAGGAGATGTGAAATAGTGACACGGGTCCAGTTTATAGTACTCAAGGCATGTTTTTCTGAAGTTTTCAAATACATCAGCCAGTAGGAGTACATCTGTTTTAAGGTACAGATCATGATAATCACCCATGTTTTTCAAAGAGAATGTTTCCCACACTGTCTGAGCATGTGTGTAGTCTTCATCTGATATATGCGTATCACTCAGTATGCTATAGAATTCATCTTTTGATGGCAGCTTCTGATTGAATTGATCGAAACTGTCCATGTAGTCGTAAGGATAAACACCTTTCTGCGCCATCAGATTAAGATCCTTTCCCTTGAACTCTTGTGAGGTGTATTTTAAGGCTTCTTTTGGTAGATTGCCTACAAGTTTTTCCAAACTGGAGCTCATGAACTGGAAACTATCAATGAAGGTCAAGTGGTTGCCAAGCATGAAAGCCATATACTTCTCCATGTTATTTGGGATAGCATTGATATTCATTTGACAGTCTTCACCTTTCTTGTTTTTGTAAGTGTGCTTCTTAACAATGGCTCCAATCTCCTGCATAATAAAATGACTATCATAGCCTCTCAGATTGTGGAATATAACAGGTATTTTTATTTCTTCTGGGTTCACTCTGAGTTTCAGATTACAATCTTGGTGAGCAGAACCTCTATACTTGCCGGTAATGTGACAATGATCTCGGACTCTAATATCCTTTTCAGTATATTTCTTATCACAGATGTGACACATTTCAGCTTTTTGGAATTCTTTTTCATCATCCTCAGTCATTTTCAATGGTTTGTTAAAATTTTTTTTCACAACATTCTTGCAATATTTGACCTCCTCCAGCATAGCTTCCATAAATTTGTACACAGCCTTTTCACCCCTGTATATTGCTGCTGGTTTGCTGTATTTATCATCATAACAACAAACCACTTTATAGCCGTAGCCACAGTCAGTATGCTTCTGATAAGCCTCTGTATATGATTTATCACTGTTGGGTTGGCAACCGTGTATTTTTTCACTGATGGCCTCAAAATCAGCATAGATCACAAATGGTACCTGCTGTTGTTTATGAAAGTTGTTGAATTTCAGTATGTTGTTATCTTTGTTTGGCATTTTTATTGCCTGTGTGCCATTTACTTGCATGCAGTTGCCCTTGTGATCATTCAGAACCCTTTCAGAGCTGAAGCATTGAAGGCAGTGCATACAAAAGTGTTTTCTTTCCTTATGCTTTGTTTGATTGTACATGAACTTATTGAAATCTTTGATTAGCACATAATGCTTGTTTTCATTTTCAGTTATTAGAAGCAGATTCAAGCAGTCTTCATATTTCTCTTTTGAAACAAAAATTGGATATGGCTGTCTATTCTCATAACCAAAAACATTGATGTTGATCTCATTTTGTTTCTCTATCTTGTTGTAATGCTTGGTTGCAACTGGGAATTCAATCCCTGTATAATCCAATTTTTCAATGTATTGCTTGTCTGATTTTTTAACCCTATGTGGGTATTTCTCTTGTGGGTTCAAGTGTCTGATGTGACACCATCGGAAACATTCATTATCTTCATTTTTAATATTAATCAAACCCTTCGCACTGTTTCTGAGTTCATTCGGTAGTTTAATGTATGAGGAGCCCTTCATTGGCGCATATTTCACAACATTGAGGTAATGGCTGTCAACAGATTCAATTGTCCAACCTGAACCTTCAGATACCCAAACTGCAATCTTATTCATTATTTGGTCTTTTGACAACTGTAGTGATTCAGTTACTTCCAGATTATTCACAATTGTTTGAGCTACACTGTTGAAATATGCGGTTTTGTATTCTATTTCTCCGTCAGTCATTTTTGCAAATGTTACCTTGAGTGTTTCAACAAATTTGAGACCTTTAATTTCATTCAACAATTTTATAATATTATATGCAACAGCCTTTCTTGTGTTTTGCAGTTGCGCAAGCGGGTCTTTGTTATTTTTTATACCGATTTCAAAAGATTTTGTGAAGCCCTTCAGAGCTTTCTCTGTTTGCTCTATCTTAGTCCTGGGTGTAGGTGTTGGTCTCTGAATCACCTGTTTGGTTCTGGGGGCTGGGATCGGTCTCTTTTCCAATTGTTCTATTTCTTCCAACCATTCTTTTGGTGGTGCTGGTAATCTTTTTCTTTCGAAGTAATCAACCAATTCTTTGACAGTTGGTCTTTTCGTCCTTGGGGCGGGAATTGGTCTTGTTCTTGGTTTAGGCACAGGTTTTGTGTCATCAACTATAATAACTTTAGGCTTTTTCTGCTGCTTCAACAACAACTCGATTAGCTTAGATTTGCTCAATTTTTTAAGACTTTTCTTGTCCATATTACTACTAGTTTCGATAATTTTTTCCATTTATAATATATCTATAGTTATTATTTCTTTAAAACATTTCCGTCTGCGTTTAAATATGGTTGAGAATTCAATTGATCCAATTACTGGATCCTTTTGAATTGTAATTATTGAAGAATATTTTTTTGATGTTTTTTTGTTTTAATATGACAAGATTTCCCTGCCATTGTGTAGTTACGTCCTGTCTTACATATGTTACAGTACCATTCTTTATTTAGCATATAGGTAGTCTTGTGTTTTTTTCTTTCCTCATCACTGAGAACTCTAGGCCTTCCCCGACCTCTCTTAACATTTTGATTCTCCATAATATATAGTTATATAAATTATTTTTTTTAAATATCTTTCTCTTCTTGATAAGTATAATTTGCTCTCTTCCATGTGTTTAGTTATTTCATGAATCAAATCTTCGAAACTATTGCTCATGATGTATTTGCAGTTGTTTTTCTCATACATTAGCTTCATATAAGACTGTTTGTCTGACACTTTATACACACCTGTTGGGCTTTTGAATTCAAGACAAAGAGCACTGTGTTTTCTTGTGGGATTCATCAGCATTAAATCACATTGTCCAGCCATATATCCTTTCTTATAACTTCTGATTCTCATGTTTGGGCTTATTTGATTTTCACCTAATCCCGCCACCATTAATGCACCTTCATATTTCTTTCTGATGAATGAAACAATCTTATAATGCAGATCATCTTCACTTTCAATCATCAGCATATTATTGCTTCTGTCATTGAACTGTTTGTAATATCCCTGTTTCCTGATTGATGGTAATACTTTCGATGTAACCCAATGTTTGAATTTTACTGCTTCCTGTTTTTTAGAGGACAGTATTAGTGAATAAAGTCCAGATTCATTTATGAAGAAACATTTGAAAGTTTTTTCGGGGGTCTCAGCACGAGGGACCATTTTTGTCCTCCGTGAATCGGTGGCCTCAGCACGAGGGACCATTTTTGTCCCCCGTGAATATATGCTGATTTTGTGGTCTCTTAAGATTTTATCATCCGATACAACATAATCTCTGATTGCTCTTTGTGGATTTTTGTAGTCAAGAATTTTAGCAATGTCTCTACCTCTGAACCAAATCTCATTGTTGTCATCAAGATAACAATCTATTGATACATCTAATTCTTTATTATCGTAGGAATATTTTTGCATTTGTATATTATATTATAATAATTTATTTTTTAATTCATTTTCGACCTGTGTTTAAATATAGTCAGGAATAATAATATTCTTGGCTACATAATAGCAAATAACAGATATACTGTAGGTCTCCTTCACATATATGTTAGATAACTTTCTCTTTATAATATGTCTTTTAAATCCTTGAACGGTATCCAACTGTTAAATTCGTCACTGTAACCCTTCCACTTCACCAATGCTTGTTTTTTCTTATAGTCTCTGCGAATGACTTTATCAATACGGAATACATCCTGTCTGGCTTTCAATAATTCAGCTTCATAAAAACTCCCTTCAATATCTTCATCGTTGAGATCTTTTAGTTTGTATGTTATTGGATTAGTGTATTGGATTTTATCAACTGTAAACACTTCTTCAGTCCAATTTGGTGTATAGCCCTTGTCGAACACATTCCGTTTATACTTGGATATTCGGACCTTATCACCTATTTTAAATTTCGGTTTCTGTTTTAATGTTTTCATATCACCATACAAATTGAAGTAAACAGTTCCTTCATTCCTCTTATCAGATGCTTCAACGGGTGTCATCTTTGTGCTTGAATGTTTGGTATTATTATACTGTTTCACTAATTTTGGTAACATGTCTAAATACTGTGTATTACCTTGAACAGTGAACTGCTTCCACATTTTGGATTTAATTGTCCTATTCCATCTTTCAACTACTGATGACTTCTCTTCATTCTCAGTTGAGTACATCTGTACACTATGTTTCTCTAGCAAGTCCTTCAAGTGTTTGTTGTAAAACTCTTTTCCCTTGTCGACCCATAAATACTGTGGTTTTCTGCCTTCCTTGAATATTGATTTGAATGCTTCAGTGACAGATTCACCTTTCTTATCCTTCAATGGGACAATCCAACCATATTTGCTGAAGACATCAATGACCATAAGAAGATATCGATAACCTTTATTCCATTTACTGAACTGTTGCATTTCAACTAGATCACTTGCCCATATTTCATCAATTTTATTTACAATCACACGCCGCCGAGTGAAATTTCGTTTTATGGGTGCATGTAATTCATCAGCTAGTTTTTCTTGCCAGTTTTCTTCACTCGACGGCTTTTTCCGTTTTTTGAAACACCAAGACCAAGTTTCTGTTTTTTGTCAATTAAGAATCTGGCTGTTTGACCCCATTTTGGCATCTCACCATATGGTATTTGATCAAGTGACTCGACCATTGTTCTATCACAATCACCTTTATTTTTTCCCATATCATAACAAATATCATGGTAAGCTGCTATTTCATCTACTTTATTGTAAGGCAGGACATTCCATTTTGTGACCTCACCTGTGTTTTTATCATACTCTAACTGTTTATCGAGGGGATTATAAGGTCCCATGTATTTATACTTTCCGGGTGTCCATCCACTTTTTGGTTTAGGAAGCTTGCCAATAACCTTATGAATGTCAATACCTTTGCCATAATCCAATCCCTTGATATCTGTTTTATAACGAATGTTTGGTCTCACTTTTGTTGACAGTTGATTTAAAGCTTCAGTCCCAACCTTTGTAATTATAGGCGTTGTGAGGGAAAGTCCTTTGTCAATTAATTTCTTTTGCAGCTTTGGATTTCTCATTGCTTCTGATGCATAATATCTACCCATTTCTACACCTTTCTATTCAAAGTTATTCATCCAAGGAGCGCTACATTTGCATTTAGTGAACAAAGGATAACACTCACAAACAATGCTGAGTGCAGTGGTGCGAATTATTCTCTAGCAGAGAGAATCTTTGCCTGCAAGACCGAAGCTTTACGACAATCCATAGCCATTGTTATCATGCTGAATATTCTGGACAGCTCAACCAACAAGAAATACTTGCAGGAGCAGTTAAATACGATCATTGAAGTTCATGGCGAGTTGGAGTTCAAGACGAAATTATTTAAAGTCATTCATCCAAGGAGCCCTACATTAGCATTTAGGATAACACTTACAGACAATATCGAGTGCAGTGGTGCAAATTATTCTCTAATAGAGAGAATTTTTGCCTGCAAAAGCGACGTTTTGAGAAACCAAACAACTAGATCCAATTTTTCCGGGCTCAAAAACTTGTACTCGTTCTATTACGATGTTTGTGACTATGCTTTCGTTGTTGGACAAAACAATCTAAAACACTACCACAGGAAGCCCAAGCGATCCAAGGGTAGATGCTTATTGTATCCCAATTCATGCGCTACACAGCAGTTATTATTGAGAGGAGGGGATATTTGCACTAATCCAGGTCCATCGTCTAAACAGCCAACACGCAAATGTGAACAATGCGAGAAAACCATTAGGAAAAATCAGAAATGTGTAACCTGCAATGTGTGCTTTGGAATGAATCATGTGAAGTGTGCTGGGTTAAAGCATGTGATACATGGACTAGACTGGACGTGTAGTGGATGCGTGCTTTCTATACTTCCGTTCAGTGCGTGTTCCA
>JAEMWC010000720.1:382500-412500 GCA_016490735.1 Pachyseris speciosa
CATCTCTAAATACTCTTGTTGGTTCTGTTGATGGTTTATAATGAACCTCTGGATAATCATTACCATTGCCAACCTCAAGATAACAATCAGTCAAAGTTTGGTTATTTGCAACTGAAAAGGTGTTATAGAGAAATTTATTGGCTGTCTGAGATGCATCACTTGCATCATTGATGATGAATACAAAAACATGCCTGGGTTTGTTTATTCCTGTGGAAATACGGAAATTGGCAGTCTGTTGTCTTGTTGAATTGCCTCTCTCAACAATTTCTCTCATGTAAGTCCACTTTCTGTTGTCAAGATACTTGCTCATGTATAAGGACTTTCCCGCAGAATTGAAAATAATACGAGGAACAATTAGCTGAAATTTAGTTAGTACCACACGACATTCATCAGTAGCTTGCCAAATTAAATTGGCATCACTCTCAAGTGTCAGGTTCAACTCTATTTTTGAGTTAGGCATAAGTTCATCCCAAAAGCTCTTGAAAAAACCGTATCTGATCAATGCTATCTCTGCATTTACTTTACCAGCTGCACCATCCAACAGTGCTTTGCGAGCTGCGAAACCTTTGTTATATGTAGCCACCTGAGCAACTCTGTTTTCAGCTTTTCTGTTGTCGTCAAGATAGAAGAACTCATTGGTCCCCTGACTTACAGCATAACCCTGTGAATACTCAAGCAAAGACTTTATATTTGTGGCTTGGTTGGCGTCTCTGCACTCATAAACATCAATACCATTCATTTTTACATTAAGAGTGTTTATAAGAGCGTGAACTGAATTAACAATACCATTTCGATCTGCAGCAGCAATGTTGTCTCCATCTGCAAGCTTTTTTACAATGAAATCAACATTCAAACGGGCATTGTACCAGTCAAATGGTGTAGTCTCTCCACTGTTATCAACAACGAAACGGTAACCTGTTTTCCTCTGATGATCATTATTTGCTACTACAGTAATAAGTGCTGTCTCTAGTTCGAACACTACATCTTCATATCTTTCGATATATTTTGAGTCACGATAGTTTGACATATATTATTGTGTTAGATAAAAGTTATTTTATTTTACGAGGTCGGCCTCTCTTTCTTTTGATTAAACCACCAGTCTGGCTCACACTCTCAGTTCCACTCTTGTTTCCACTCTTTCTCTTTTTCAAAAGTTCTATGATTTTGTCACCAGCTTTTTTGCCAGCATGTTCACCGATTGTTGTTGCTGCTTTTTTTACAGCTGTTTTGGCAATGTCAGTCACAATACCTTCACCATGTTGTTCATATTTTTTAAACTCAAACCGTTTCATATACTATTAGGTTTTATAATTCCACACCTCTCAAGAATAACTCAATATACCAATCTATCCCGTTTAAATTGACTGGAGCTCTAGAAGAATCAGTGACATAAAAGCGTATTGAGCTGATTGTATGTGTTGAGATAGGATTCCATGAAAGAAAACGAGGTTTGTAAGTGAAAGGTAAACTTCTAACGAGATCTGTGACTGGAATAACAGCGATTGTATTTGTGCTATTGCCATCAACAATGCTATCTATCACCATATCACAATTGATATAAATTTCATCTACTCCTCTTGTAATATCAGGTAGATTTGTTCCATATTCTGTGGCTGAAACTAATTTTGAATCGAAACCGATAAGTTTTCTGAAATCAAGATTTCTCAGATCCACTCGATAGTTTTCATTTAGTTCAATCAAAATGCGATATGTTGACAAAACGAAATACATGTTAATACCATACTTGAATTTTGATTTGTCTGTTTCAGATGGATTCAGTACATGGTTATTTTTTCTCATATACTCATGAATGTAACTATTGATATCGTCGTATGAATACATCCCGTTAACGAATGTTATTGGTTCCCAGTTTACACCTTTGTCATAGCTGTATTTCATTTGATTATTCCCAAAAATATCTCTGATATTGTACCAACTGTATGTCATATTGATAACATTCACAGCCATTTCATATTTCAAATCATTCGTTAATTTAAGAGGTGTATTGAATCTTTTTTCAAAATCATGACTCTTACTAACACCAATTTTGTCTCTGTTTTTACTGTTGAATCGTAATGAAATTTCTGTCATATATCATTACATTGGATATTTTTTGACAATCTGATTCAATTCCCCGGTTTCTGTTCTCTCACAAACAGATCAATGTACCAATCTATGTTATTCAAATTAACTGCTTCACCTTTTGCATCTGTGATATAGAAACGGATTGAGCTGTTTGTGTGTGTTGAAATAGGGATCCATGAAAGGAACTGATGTTTATGGACAAAAGGGAAACTCCTGGCCAAGTTAGTCACTGGGATCACATCAATGGTATTCGTACTGTTGCCATCGATCACTTTGTCACATTTGTCACAATTGACGTATATCTCATCGACACCTCTTGTTATGTCGGGAAGATTTTCTCCAAATTTTGTAACAGTCACTATCTCCGCATTGAATCCAATCAGTTTCCCGAAGTCAGTATTTCTCAAATCCACCTGATAGTTTTCATCCAAATTTATCTGGACTCTGTATGTCACCAAGGAGAATACCAGGCTTATTCCTTTGGTTGTGCTTTTTATAACATCATCCAAATCATTGTAAGAGTACACGCCATTGGAGAAAGTATTGTTTCCCAATTTGCTCCTCCGTCGTGGCTATACTTCATTTTGTTGTTGTTGTAAATGTCTCTGATGTTGTACCAACTGTAGGTCATGTTGATTTCCTTTACAGCCATTTCATATTGCATGTTACTTTCCAATTTCAAAGGAACTGTGAAGTCATGGCTTTCACTAACACCAGTCTTTTCTCTCTTCTTGCTGTTGAATCTCAATGAAATTTCTGTCATATATTATTACATTAGATATTTCTTTAATATCTTATTCAACTCACCGGTTTTCAGGATTCCCAGTCTGTTCAATGTATGCAATATTTTTGTGAATTCATTTTGAACATTTTTGCTGTTGTTGCCGGCTGAAATAGATCCACCAAGCAACTGTAGTCTTGAAAGCATGTCACCCAAAAATGCATCCCTTGAACCCATTGCACCTCTTCTCCTTCCCATGCCTGAACCAACAGTTTGTGCACCTTCCTTAATAGTTTCCATTCTTTTTCGGTACTTTTGCATTAGTTTTATCGTTTGAGTTAATTCATATATCTTATCTTTGTTTTTATCCCTATTTGTTTTGGTTGTTGATAGATGAGCTTTTTGTCTCCCAAGTTGTTTGGTTATTTCACCAATATTTTTGTTATACTTGTCGATGTCGATTGTACCATCCATTATCCTATTTAAAATTGTTGTTGGAGGAGACAATTCATATTCCTGTAATACCTTAACCTCATCAAGTGAGAAACCTTTGTCAAGATTTGACTTATACTTTGGTTCTGTTTCAGTTATCATTTTAGGTTTGTAATCAATTGGTAATGTTGTTTTCATTGGTACTGATTCAGGTAACGTGTTTAATAGCATAAGATCTTCAAAACCAGATGTCAAGGCTTTTTGATTCTTTTTCAACTGTTCAATAACTTCATCCTGTTTTTTGTCAACACTTTCTTTCACACTCTTCTGGACATCAATAGAGGGTTTCAGCAATTCTGATGTTGTATCATATGCATCCTGTTTTCTGTATTCATAAGTCTTGATAACATCACGAACTTCTCTAGTTTTATTTCCAGCTTCAATTCCACTTTTAAGAAGCCTTTTCATTCGTTCTATATCCATATACAATTGTGTTAGACTAATCTAAACTATTTACATATGGAAATCCCTAATTATGATATTCAGGGTTCAAAGAATTCATTCAGACAGTTGTATCCGTATATGCCAAAAGACACTTTCAGGATGCTGCTGGCTGGTAATTCTGGATCTGGAAAGACAACATTGTTCATGCATCTGATTATGGAACCGTTGGTCTATTATGATCAGATACATCTTTATGCAAAAACTTTGGATCAAGACAAGTACAAATATCTTCGGAAAGTAATGGATGAAATAAGCAGTCACATTGGATATCCTGCCTTGGTTTGCAGTCAAGAAGAGATATTGCCAGTTGAACAAATAAAAGACACAGATTTGCAGCGATTGGTTGTTTTTGATGATTTTGTCACTGACAAGAAACAAGATCAGATAATCAGCTATTTCATTCAGGGAAGACACAAGAACTGTTCAGTCATATATCTCACACAATCATTCTATGGCTGTCCAAAATCCATCAGACTCAATTGCAGTCACTTCTGCCTTTATGATTTCCCATCCACAAGAGAAAGAAACTTGATTGCACAAGAACTTGGAATAGACAAGATGAAATACATTGAAGCCACCAAGAAACCTTATTCCTTCTGTTATGTTAACAAGCCAATGAAAACAATCAAGAGGAATTTTTATGGTGCTGTTTAATCTAATCTAATATTATATGGCAATCAATAATTTTCAAAATCCAGAAAAACAGGAGAATCCCAGAACAGAAAGAATCGAAAAATTGATCAAACCTGACGCTGCTGTTGAAACACCATTTGAAATCGCTGAAAAAATCAAAATGGAAGTATACAGGAGGACACAAAAAGTATTGAAAAACAATAAGAGACTACCTGTCATCTATGAAACCATACCACCTGAATTCTTGGAAGATGAAAGCAGTGATGAAGAAGATTAATCTAACAAGATGATATAATGGGAGTTTTTAATTCTCCACTAGATCAAGATGAAACAAAAACTGGTGAAAGAGGCCCGGCTGGTCCAATTGGTCCCAAAGGTGAAAAAGGTGATAAAGGTGAAAGAGGTCCAAAAGGTGATAAAGGTGATAGAGGTCCATTTGGTTTCAAAGGTAATAAAGGTGAAACAGGTGATGGATTTAGATTAACACAAGATGGCAATTATGATATTGAAAATAAACGTTTGACAAATGTTGGTGATCCAGTAAATCATTATGATTCTACTAACTTGGGATATGTTAATGATGCTGTTTTATCAATTGAAGGAACACGTGTTAATCCATTTAAATTTCTTCTTGAAGATGTATCAAAAACAACTATTCTTAGAAATGCGAATAATCTACAATTAGAAGTCTATAATAAAAGCCCTTACTCAATGAATAAAAAAGCCTTGTCTTTTGTTATTCCTACTGCTGGTCTTACAACTGTTCTTCGTTTTGATTTGTCACAATTGGAAGTTTCAAAGTACACTTTAGTTGTTGAGTTTTATACAGATGGTAACCCAAATAATGCAACAGTCGATGACGACAATCTGTCATCAAATTTAATTGAAAGAAAAGATTCGATAAAAAGAGCCTTTCCAAAAACTCATCTTGTTGATGGTTATCTCAAGAGAATATTCTTCATTGAAAAAACAAGTCATGGTTCCACATCAATGGAGTTATTGTTGATTTCACCATATTTACAAAATAATAAAAAACATTATGTTATAGTTTATGGTGTTTATGGATTTTCTAATATCATTTTATCACATATTCACGACCCAGCTTTTGAAATAGAAGAAGGAAGAATTGTATTTGATCGTGAGCTTAAAATGAGTTTTCATAGAATAGTCAATGTTGCAAGCCCTATACTTCTACAAGACTGTGCAAATAGAAAATACGTTGATGATATTACAATAGGTAAAGCGGATAAAACATATCTCAATAATAACTTTGTGAAAAAAGATGGAAGCGTTGCGATGACTTCTGATTTGAATCTTGGAGGTAACAAATTGACTAATGTAGCAGCGCCAACAGCAAACAATGATACAGCCACAAAGGGGTATGTTGATACTGAAATTGCTGGAATTACTGGCATTGATGTTTCACCATTTCTTAAAAAAGATGGAAGTGTTGCAATGACTGGTGATCTGGACACGGATGACAATAAAATAACAAATGTTGGGGCTCCAACTGCCTACAAAGATGCTGCCAACAAAAAGTATGTTGATGACCTTGTTTTTTCAGCATCAGGAGCACAAAAAAATCCATTCGCTTTTCTGTTGAAAGATATTTCCAAGTCTTCTGCAGTCAGTGGTGTGGAAAACCTTCAAATTGAGAATTTTGACAGATCACCTTATCACATAAACAAGTCGTCATTGTCTTTTTTCATCAAACGAAGTGGTAACTTTACATCTAAAATTCGTTTTAATGTGACATCTTTAAGAAATGGACGGTACACATTTGTTACTGAGTTTTTCTCACCCTCCAACCCTCAAAATGCAACAATTGATTTATTCATTCCAACTGTAAATATACGAGATGCGGGACAGCCATTTCAAAAACCTTTTCCCAAACTCCACACGTTGATGGTTATATGAAGAAGCTTTTCCGAATCGAAAAAACCAGTGGTGGGCAAGCGGCAATACAGGTGGAACTTTCCAGCACTGCTCCTGCGTCTAACACCAAACACATATCATTGTTTATGGAGCTTATGGCTTTCATACCAACTTGTCTTACTTTGTCCATGACCCAGCTTATGAAATTGAAAACGGTCATGTTGCGTTTGGTAGTAATGTTGACATGAAATTAAACAAAATCCTCAACCTGCAGGATAACCCCTCAAACCCACAAGATGCTGTAAACAAAAGTTATGTAGACCAGAGGTTGCAAACCAAACTCGATACGATTGCACAACAAAATCTAAATATGAACAACAATGCCATTAATGATCTTGCTCCACCCGTCAACGCAGACGATGCGGTGACAAAACTTTATACTGACGAATATTTTCTCCGACGAGACGGTTCGACTGCAATGTATGGCGATTTGTCGATGGGTGGAAATAAAGTGACGAATTCAGCGGATGTGGTGAATGAAACTGATGCAGTGAACTTCAGAGTTTTAAATCGAGCTTCACAAACCATCAGAGCAAACACTTTATTATTGAATGGAACAAATGCGATGACGGCGGATATGAAACTTGGAGGGCATAAAATCATTAACTTAAAAGAAGGAACAAATAAAACCGATGCCGTAAATTTAGATCAATTAGAAAAAAGTCATATTTCATCTGCTTCTCATCCAAAGAATGCTTTCAAATATTTGATGAATGATATCGATGAAATTAGCACTGAATATGGCTTGACAGTTAATGGATATGTCAATTTACCTCGCTCACCACATTTGATTTTAAAAAAGGTCATTGATATAGACTTGAATAAAGAAGCTAATCATATTTACAGAGCTAGAATTGGATTTAATATGTACACAATAAATGATGGAAAATACACTTTCATTCTTGAATGGCTATTTCCTGATTATGAAGGAATGAGTCTTAGTAGTGTAACATTCAGTGCAACTGGTGGAATTACCATTCATAAAACTGTAGGGAGAAAATTTGATAACAGAAATGAAGATCATTCGAGATATTTATTATGGATTGAAAAACCTTCAGTAAGTTCACCACCTGAATATTTATATTGTACGATTCATATTAATGCTAACCCAACTTATCCAAATAAGTACAAAGTTCATTGTGTTGCATATGGTATTGATTTTGAAGCTGTAGACGTTCCATCAAGTGTTTACGACTTCGCAGAAGCTTATAAAATTGTGAATGAAACAATACAATTACAAACTGATTTAGATTTGAATGGTTTTGATGTGAAAGAAAATGAAAATTGGTTGTTTGGTGGAGACAATGGTGAATTGACAATGCTGAATAATATTAATATGAACACTTATCTGATAAAAGAGGCTAAACTTGGTGGTGATTTAAATCTGAATGGCTATAGAATTCATAATAATAGTTTGAATCTATTTCGTTCAAGCGTTACAGGTGTAATTATGGAAACAGCTTTCGATCTCGGAGGATTTGCTCTTTACAGGCCGAAATTAGGAGGTGATCTAAATTTGAATGGGAATGGAATAATCGGTCAAATACAATATTTAAATTGCTCTGTCAAAGCCAAACAAGGACATAATAAGAATGCTTTAAAGCCTGTATTGATAAATGGCTCTGATTTTTTAGTCATTCATAACAATAACTTTTATATTAAGAAAATGTATATCATACAAGGAACAAAACCCGGAATATTCTACTTCAAGACAAAAGCTGAAGGTGGTGGGCCTTTGCCATTACCAGCAACTATTTATGAACACAGACAATCTTCTTTAAGTAGAAACATCACAACGGTTAACTTCAACAAATCATTATCGAGAGGCTATCTTATAATTGACTATTCACATCCCAATAGTAGAGAATTTGATACAGCATTCACACTTGAAGTAATTATGAATTAATCTAAAATAATATTATATGGGATTATTCAATCATTCACTAAATCAAGACAATAAAGGTGATAAAGGTGATATAGGTCTAATTGGTCCACAAGGCCCACAGGGTCCACAAGGTGTTTCAGGTTCTGTTGGCCCCAAAGGTGATAAAGGTGATGGATTTACATTAACACAAGATGGGCATTTTGATATTGGAGGAAATAAAATAACAAATGTTAATGAAGGAACATCGGATGATGATTGTGTAACAAAAAAACAACTAGATTTGAAGTTAGATAGAGCAACTTTTGTTATTTCAAATTCACTGCCTGGTATACCTGTTCTTGATGGAATTTCAATTGCTTTGATACCGTCTCTGTCTGTATTGACAACTGATGCTGATGATAGAGTTTCTAGTTGGCTGGATCCTGTTAATAATGTCACTTTTACACAAACTTCTAATTCGAAAAAAACATTGTTACTGAGAGATTCAGTCAAGAAAAAGTTTTTCATACGTTTTGATGGCAGTGATGACTACTTGGAGAACAGTTCATTTGATGTTTCTAAAGTTGCTGGACAGAGTGGAAATACTTGTACTGTTATAATCATTGCAAACACAAAACAAACAAAATATCAATCACAATTTCAATGGGGTAAGGGTGCTATTAGATTTGGTGTTCATCTGCCTTGGATTAATGGAGCATGTTATATTGATTTCGGTTCTACATTAAATGGAAGACTTGCTGTTTCTTCTTTGGCTAATCTGACGGGAAATATTGAAGTTTTTACTGTTCGTGTTGATGGTCATAATATGGATTTTTTCAGAGGTATTTCATCAATGACACCAGTTGGAACAGGATCAATTTCAGCAACATTGACTGGTAGTGCACAAGAAATGTTTATTGGTTGTCAAGTTCATACAGATGGTTCTGCAATTAATTTTTGTGAAATGGATCTTTATGCTTTTGCTGTTTGGCAGAAATCACTAACTAACCAAGAACTGCGAAATATGTATCGTTTCATTGAAGATTATTTTGATCTTTAAATTTTTGTCTAAACAACTGATATATGAAAGACTTATTGAGATATGTATCTTATGTTTTCAAGATTTACAAAAAAGACTACCCCAATTTAGATGATTCTATATTAAAATCCTGTCTTGCATACAAATTTTTATACCACAAGCATTTCGAAGGATATATTACTATAGATGATATCATAAAATCTCACGCAGACATAGGCCTTATTGGTCCCGGAAGCGGTTGTTTATCAAACTTCTTAGAACATACTCTTGGTTGGATTGATGTATTACAGACTCATGCTATCCTCCATGATGCATATGGAAGATTTTACAATGATTATTCATTGGGCCGTGGATATAGTTATGCATATCCTGATTGCCTAGCAACAAAAAATAGTAAAAGTTCTCCATTATGCGGCCAGATGTCAGGAATACTGTATTGTATTTTTAATAGAATTATTGTATAAATGATATATATGAAAGAGCGAAAAAGCATATTCAGCTGGAACCATATTTCAGGTGAATTAACAGAAGATCAGGTAAATGAATTAAAATCCTATTACCGAACATATCACAGAAAGTGTTGGGCTCATAAACAGGCGGTTAAACGGTTCAAAAAATGGAAATTAGCTGGTAATTCAGCGTCTATTATATTTGCAACTGGGGTCTCGCCACAAGTGTGGCAACAGGTGGTGTTAGTTTGGTAGCCATCAGTACAGCAGCACTTTTGATACAAGGGTGGATGAAGCATAAAAACCTAGATTTGAAAATCCAAAATTGCACATATGCTTATCAAAGCTATCAACATCTACTCAATTCAATAAAAGACAAGTTGAGAAGTGGTGATTTTGATGCTTCAAGTATACAAATCTCAATGAAGAATATCGATGATTATGTGACTGATAATAGTCCAATTATTGATAAGTACCTACTGAAATATGATGAAAAATTCACTGCTTGATAATACGAATAATCTTATCAAATCTCAACAATAGAATCTCAACCCAATATCGATCATAAAATCCAAGCGTCTTTTTTGATCTAGTAACTTTTATTTCATCAAATGGAAGATCAAGCATTAAAAATATTTGCTTAAGCATAAATTTCGTACTTATCATCCTTTTACGATTCTTATTCACCAAAGGAAGGACAGTGTCTATCTCTTCGAATATTTTCAATATTTTACCCTTATCTTTTACAGAAATTTGAAATCTATTCTTGCGACATATACCATTTATCACATTTTCAATATGGTACTTCCGGTGATATACAGATTTTCGCTTTATTTTATACATATTATTATGAAAGTCAACGTACTCTTTACAATAATCATAACCATGAACTGAACCACAATTTACGCATATAATCGCTCCATTATCATTCAACACATTCTGTTCATCACAACACGGTTCCTCTTTTTTAACATTATGTTCTGCTATTCTCTCATCACAAAAAGGACAATGATATTCTCCATTTGATACTAATTCGATGTGGATATCTGAATTACAATTCATTATATACTATTATATGAGATATTATTTTATATGTTACTAACACATGACTCATTTCCGAGAATGTCACGCTTGGTGATTTTTCCGAGAATGTCACGCATTTTTATAAACTATAGATAAAGTGTGCAGACCTTGGTTCCATCAGATTGAACAACTATAGATTCCATCAAATTAAATAACTATATATTCCATCAAATTAAATAACTATATATTCCAGAATACGAGACCAGATTTGGGGAAAACGAAATCAATTGATTTCGTACCCCCAAACACTATACTACTAAATCGATAACAAGTTGTTCGTTTGTTTATATTCTCTGACTAACCTGAAACGTAATTTTGGTCATTTTTCGCAGGTTAACCGTGCGCCAAGTTTTGGCACTGATACGAAACTAGACAGCGAAATCAAAGGAGGGGCGTTGTCTGACACATTCAACTTACTTAACATCAGGTATTTTTATGAACTCTAGTTGATCTAACCAAGTTTAAGGTACAGGTGTATATTACAACTGGCAGAGGAATAAACTTGTGTATGGCTAATTCCGCCGCCGACCGGTAAGTTCAGTTGGTAGAGCAGCGAACTACCATACGGGAGGTCGCGGGTTCAAAACGGCCCAGACCGGACCAACACTCAGGGTCTTTAAATAATTGAGGAGAGAGTGCTGCCCTTGTAATTACATCTGCAAATAGTTAGACTTTCTAGTCTTCTCGGATAAGGACGATAAACCGTAGGTCCCGTCTCACAACACTTGTTCCTAATAATCTGCGGGACGTTAAAGAACACACACACTGTTCGAAAAGAGTAGGGGACGTAGTTCCCGGTGAGGTGGTCTATCTCTATCTTTCATCTGATATTCATGTGTGGGGGTGGATGGGTGAGATCAAATATGAACTTATCGCGGCTGCCAGCGGTGCGGCGTATAAATCCATTACCATTACCATTCCAAGGCAAGCGACAAGAGGCGAGGCATAGCGGCAGAGAAGGCCGAAGCACAGAAACGACTGCTTTCGCAGCCGAAGAGGAGCGAGTATTCTATGTCGGTAAGGTTTAATCCATCTTAAAACACCACCTAGCCTGTTGCAGGCTCTCAGATATTTGGAACGAGAGGCCGAGAACGAGCGAAGAAAATTTAGCGGGGCTGGGCCCCCTCTCCCCAGTCCCCGCGCGATTTTTTCCCTCGTTCTTCGCTCGTTTCGCTCGCCCCAAATATCTGAGAGCCTTGAGCAGGCTAATCACCATCGAAAATCTACTCTGTACTAAAACTGAATCAGGTAACCATCTCCATTTTGATCTGTTCGTTGGTGTGTTACTGAAAAGTGATTTAGTTTTCAATGCCGTGAACCCCTCTTGAATAATTGAAACGCTATCTTTTGAACGAGGAAACCTACCAAGATCGTTTCGACGATAAGCTCCTGGCTTTGCTTATCATTGTATCTCCTTCCTTTTTATGCTGCTGGCTGTTAATATCTATTAATAAAAGTTATCTTTGTGCTGTATATCGAAGGTTGAGCGACTTTTCTGTTGTTCACCAAATATTATAAAACAGTCACAAAAATCAACAAACCTAAGCAGTGGCTGATTCAGGGGTGGGGCCGAGGGTGGGCGAGGGGGCTGCGCCCTCCTCCCTTCTCAACCCCCCTTCTCCTTTTCCCTGTAGTTTTTAAAAAAGATTTTGTAACCAACCGACCTTTAAGTGGTATTGTGCATCAGCCGGTTTTATTTATTTCTTCGACCCCCTCTTTCTGGATTTTCTGGATCCGTCCCTGCTAAGTAGGTTTGAGAAACCAATACTCACTCGGTCTAGACAAGTCCAAAGCCCTGTATTTTCAATGAAATCAGTACATCCTTTTCCCCAAATCAAATAGATTGTGGAGTTCTTCATGAGTCGGGTTTTTTTTTAAACGCACGAACATCGTCGACAAACGTTACAGCCTGTGAATAGTTGCTCGCGTGAGACCAGCCCTAAAGGGAAAAATTTACGTGTAGATTTCGACTTATTTCCGGAAGTTTCTTTATCTTGTTCCTTGCTAGGAACTCGAGAAGAAAAAGATGATTTTAAACAAACGACGAACAGAACTGGTGCGTTGTAGGTGTTGAGAGACGTCAACTTTGTGACGTGGACTTACTTTTACAGTGCATGTGACTTGAAGGGTAAAGGAAATTAATAAACAATTATTGGACGAGGTTGAGCAAAATACCGTGATTTGTCAGTAGCTGTCAGTGGCGAGCAGATCAATTATTTGCCGAAGCCGAAATAATTGATCTGCGAGACACTGGCAAATCACGATATTTTGCGAAAACCGAGTTCAATAATAGTTTTATCATTCGATGACCGAGCTTGTTTTTCATAATTATTTTCGGGAAGCGTGAAACGATCCGCCATTTCACACTGAATTTGAAGAGCATGGATGCGTGGACACAACTACGCATGAGCAGAATATTATTTGCAGCAAAATCACAGTTGGACGGTAATGCGTAAGAGCAGACCATTATTTTTAAGCAGTTATTTGTAGGTCACGTGGTAGGCTGTGGGCCAATGAAAAGGAAGGGAAAAAGTATCCAATGATAATATTATATCTTTGCCCTATGCCCGCACAATAGGCGCACAATAGGCGCACAAACGGGACAAGCGGAGGGGTGGGAGAGGAGGTGTATGAATCTGGTTCTGCGCCTTTCTAGTGCACCAAGTTAAAGTTTCTTAGTTAGAAATCTTAGTCGTTTGTGTTTTTGCCACAGAAAGAGAGACTGACTCAAATAAGGAGAGAGGCTGCAAGGGAAGAATTTGAGAATATGAATATGGTGAGTGGATCTGGAGAGTAGTTGTTACTTTGTTTCATTAAGAACCGTTAGATCCGAGTATGAGTTCCAGATCCAACAAGTACGACTTTCGAACGAAACCCCCCACTCAGCTTTATCGCTCATGATATTATAGAAACAAGCTTCTTTCAAAACTTGTGGGTGTAATACTTCAATTGAGTTTGTGAGTTTCTGTATTCCGTCATTGTTAAGAGTAAATCTAATGAATATTGCCGACCTAGAAATTAACACTCCCCTTTTTTTAATTAAACCCCAAACACTCCAAGGTCTTAAATTAATGTAACTATACTCACCGTAAATTGGAAAACGTTAACCTCTTGCTTTCTACATTTATTCTGTTCCTGTCTGTCAGTTCGATCGGGTAGTAATTGATTTTACAACTGCGCTCTACTTACAGGGGCAAATAAGCTGTGTGAGAATGTAGAATAGGAAAGGTACCCGCTTCGGGGTCTTCAGTTTGTGAGGCCATCCTCAGTCTTTCTTTTTACTCAATTTTAGGGGAATTTTCGAAGAATATACCCCCCAGAAGACAAATCAAGACGAGAAAAATACAACGGTCTATTAGCTAATGCCTTTAAACTCTTCTTGTCGGGTAAGTCTTAGTTAAATGTAATTAATAACAACTCTAAATTGCTTTCTCTCACTCAGCGAGGTGTAAATATGATCCTTGTGGTAGCAATAATGTCTTCTTGTCATTGTTTTAGGGAGAGCTGCTTCTCTTCAAAAGGACGGTAATCAACCTTTCAGCACTCTCAGGGTAGGTGTGATTGTACACTGTAGTTGTTATAGTTGTTTCAATTGAGTAAGTGCTAATCGAAGGTGCATCCTTAGTTACTCCTCCCTCCCTACTTATCCCCTCTTCTCGCCCCTTCCCCCTACCCCATTCTGTCTGACATTTCTGTCTTCGTTTTTATAGGAGGAAGAAATCCTTGATTTATTAGAACAGTGTGAGGCTGACGAAACTGTTACATTTGAAATGAAATCTGGAAACCGTCCGATGAGTAAAGGACCGAAGGTAAGAAGACATCGTCATCCTCATCGTCAACGTCATCATCATCATCATCATCATCATCATCATCATCATCATCATCATCATCGTTATCATTGTCTATATTTTCCTTTTTGTGTATTTTCTTATTCCACTATTATATTGAGAGTTGCAAGGGCAGCTGCCAAAGGTTGTTTTTCTCGGAAACAGCCTCCTATCTTGGGATTAACGTTGTAAATAGTTCTTCTCCCTCCTTCTCATTTCTATTTCCGTTTATTCTTTCCAGCCTTTGTCTTCTATGCCAAGTGCGAAATCCGCCACTGGCAAAATCGATTCATCGTCCTCTTCATCTTCTGCTTCTTCAAACCCACCACACACGTGGTCATCATCACTGCCGCTGTCTTTCCGTCCCGCTTCTGCTCAAAAGACGCCAAACTCAGCTAATCACAGCTTTGTCTTACCACGTTCCTCCACGCAAAGAATCGTGACGTCATCGTCTTCTCCACCAATGAAATTCAACCCTGTAGTAGTGAGTAGTTTTTGTTGATTTTTGTGGAAGTGAGTATCGAGAGTAACTTAAAGTTACCTTTTGTACTGCCTTACTCTGCTAAGTGTGACTTAAAAACTTCCTGTAGCATTGGCTCAACAATGAATTTAGCCTGCGTGGCAGGCGCTAGAAAAAGGGAAGAGGGAAAGCGGTCGCGCGCGGAGCGAGGAACCAGCGCGCTCCCCTCGCTTCTCGCGCGGGACCATTATCCCCCTTTTGTTTTCCTTTTCTAGCGCCTGCCACGGTGGCTACAATGAATTTCAAACGACGTTTTTGACTTGTTGGCAGCACGTTGAAAATACTTGTTGCTTTATTTTGTTGTGTAACATGTAAAGCGTTGTTAAGAATAGAATACCGCTTTCAACTTCCTTTGACGACGTTCAACATATTATATGGCTTCGTTCTGCAACAAACAGCATGATATATTGTTGAACATTAGTCAAGCACAACAGTCGCTCGTTTGTTGATCAAAAAAAATATTGCCCGTGTATCAATGCCTTAGCACAAACGATGTTAGGTGAATTTCGTGAATATTCTAAAAGCCTTGGACTTGAATGATGCATGACTGCACCGGAAATTGACCTCAGCTGTTTTCCTGTCCAAGGACTCTGCTTTTCTGGATGCCGCTGTACGAGAAAGAGAAGAGGAGCTGAACCGGCGGACTCTGGAAGCTTTACTTGATATGAGGATAAAATTTCCAGGCAAAACAGATGAAGAAGCAGAGATGATTTTAGAGAGTGTAGGTGTTTTGAGACTTCTAGATCTGGTCTGATAGTAGGATTTGTCGGAGAAAGGCCGCGTTGTTTCCTGTTTATATCTTAGGACATTAAACACTAACAGGTTCTTATACGAAGGAACGGGGACGGGGTGGGAGATAATATTTCAGTCTAGGAGGAGCTGAACCGGCGGACTCTGGAAGCTTTACTTGATATGAGGATAAAATTTCCAGGCAAAACAGATGAAGAAGCAGAGCTGATTTTAGAGAGTGTAGGTGTTTTGTGTTTTTGTTTTGTTTCCTATTTATATCTTAGGACATTTAACAATAACAAGATCTTATACGAAGGAACGGAGACCGGGGAGGGGGGGGGGGATAGAATTGTAGTCTAGTATTATTAGAAGGAATACTGCATCTATTTTTTATCATTTTAGCATACGGGTAGACAGGTGCCCCCGATTAGTTTACACCATGTGTAAGCTAGATAATCATTGACACAATAAAGTTTCTATTTATTTATTTGCTAATGCAATCCACTGTTTTCTCTCTTGCCCACCTTTTAGATTCAAGATAACTGGAAATTTCATAAGCCAAGAGTCGCTTCGTATTGGCTGGTAAAACTTGATTCCATTAAGAGAAGAAAAGTAAGAGAAACTCCCTATCAGTAATAGCCTGATGTGTAAGCTTATCCACAATTGTGATGTAATAAATTTGGAGATTCGTCTTGTTTTTTTACCAAATGTCTTAAGCTTATGACGTACATTTTTTTAAATCGTCCAAAGGGCTGATTTTAGTTAGAGTTCAAGGGTTTGATGTCGTTTTCGTTCAGTTTGCGCATGTCCTTAGTCTCTTGTGTAGCCGTCATTTGGCTTGTCACGCATGGGAGGGGAGAAGCGTTGCGTGACGAGGTAAATAACGGCTACGTTGGAGACTAGCACGTCCTCGGGCAATCTTCAGCTACGTTTTCCTCGTCAGGTTGTTGATATCGTTCGCACAAACGTCCGAGCCATCTTGCAGCGCGTGTGGCGCGCCTCTGAAGTGGACAGCTTACGACTCTGCCGCGTGTTTTCGCGGGTTTTCAACAGACTGTTGTGGAGTCATGGACAGGGATTGTGGAACTGTTTCTCAAACCTGGGGTGAGTTTACCACTGTAACTCTCTTTGCTAATCTTAAATTTTTGTAAAATAGCAGTATTGCTGGCGAGAATTTAAATACCGTTCAAACTACTGAAAATTAATACCCTGCACCCCTCTCAGTCTTCTCAGCCCAGTTCCGAACCACAAACCCACTCCCCCCACCCGTCACCGTCTTCTGTCCTTAATCCCTGTCCCCACCCCCACCCTCATGCTCCCCTTCCCCCCAGACGCGAGTCATTGTGTGGCGATAATGGCAAGACCTCCCCACTTTGTACTTTAGTTTAGTTCCAAAAAGAAACGCGGCCTGAGCCGGAACCTCCAAGATACAGTATAGTAGCGATCGTTCTCCAGCACATTGTGCCGTGCCTTGCGCATTTGACAGCCATACCTAGAAAGTTGTTTTTACCAGATGGCAATTGAGGAGATGTTTGGGTGCTGGAGACAAATGGAGGGGGAGTTAGAACGTTACACCTGAAGGAGTAGATTACAATGTGTATTTGTTTATTCTCCTAGCGCGTCTAAGACGTGTCCCAGAATAAGACAGAAAATAAGGAATAAGTTGTGGTAATCAAATATTATCCGACTTTATAATTAGAAAAAAATTATTTTATTCTCTTATAGTGTTAAGATGCTACGTCATACACGTTTTTGTGGCTCATCATGTTGTCGATGTTATTATTATCATTATCTAATTTTTTGTTCTTAATGTTTTTGTAGCAATTCATGGGAGACGATATTCAGCAAAAGCACGGAGGTCTTGTCAACGGTAGGTTACAATCGTATTGAGCTACCTTAAATGTGAATTTTAGGCCATTTTATGGTAGACATTCTTATTTTCAAGGCTACACGAACGCTATATCGTTAGATAACAATTTTGCTGATAGTTTTCTCTCATGGACTCGTTTAGTTTTCCTTGTAACGTAGCTCTGACTTCTCATCCCAAACGTGTCAGTGACCATTTAAACGAGAAGTGTTTTCTGCTGGTAATGTTGATTATACTGTACAGGGTGATTCCTACATTGTAATTTGGAGCTTGTCAATCAAATATTTAGAAAACTTTGAAGCATCAGTTTCCAGTGTTGTTGTTCATTTTAAAAGCTTTAATCACTGACAATGATCAGTGTCTAATTTCTCCTTACAACAGCACTTCTTTATCAAACATAGAGGTCATGAGAATAAAGAAAACGACCAATATCTTGAGGGTTTAACATATTCTCCCAATTAGTGCTATAACAAATGCAGGAAAGACGGTGTGGAGAATACGCCTGTTGATATCAGTCATAAAAGGTTCAAGCTATACCACGCTGCGAAAAGTTCCCTTCGTCTCCCTTCAGCTCGGGGGTGACAACTTTATGATTTTTGTTACTGGCCAGAACATTCCTGCAGAATGAAGCTAATAATTCACTCCCATTTTACTGTCAAATTTCAGACGGAGATGAGCTGCTGTCGCCGGATTGTGCAACTGTGCCGTGACTGTTTGCTAATCGTCTATCAGTTTGCCGCTGATGCCAAAGCTGCGGGCGCAGCATCTCTTTTGTCGCAGTCGACGACCCTCTGGACTCTGACTCGAGGTCTGCTTTGCTACTTTAAGGTCGCGTAGGACACTTGCTATGAACTAGTAATAGTTCACACTAAAGCTGCCCCCGCTGTTAAGAATAATAGTACATTTTGTATTGCTTGTTTACCTACATTTACACCGTTTGATGCTTGTAGGAGGCTTTGATTTGTCATTCATTTGCCATTCTCGCGGAAAGGTGAGAAAACCAAAAATACAATCAACTGCACGAGAATTAACTCCCACGTTGCTCGAAAACAACATTCATAAAATGAGCAAGCATTCTGAAAAATTTCTCACCTTTGCGCGAGAATGACAAATGACAAATCCAAAGTTTTCCTACAAGTAACAAACGGTACAAATACGTAAACAGCAATACAAAATGTACTATTCGAAACTGACTAACTACCTTAAGTCTCTTGATCTGTTGCGTGACTGGTTTTCAACTTCACAGCTGACTTCGAATTCGGCTGTAGGCCTCGAACGTCTAACAAAGCTTAGCTGTTGACTGAGTCGTTCAGTCACTGGAAGTGATCGATTGTCTCTCAGGCAATTCGTAGTTTTCGAATAGGTCTTACACTGGGTCTTTCAGACGCTGGGAAGGATTTGTGTGCCCGAGTCTTTCAGCTGCTCTCAGTCGGTGGAAATGACTTATATATGTTTTTGTCTCACAGTTTTGGATCAGTTCTTCAATCCTGCAAGCTTCTACTTCAAAAGCCGCAAGGTTTCTCATTCCAAAAGTATAACCGGCAATTTCTTCAAGTCTTCTCCTTAAAAAAGCTTAAAAATTTAATCCTCGCTTACCTCAACAAACCATGTGCTGCTGTGTTCACAAATGTTATTCCGCATATATTTAAAGCAGCGACGTCTTCATTGTCCACAACTCCGTTCGGCTATTACTGATGCACGTTATCAACTCTCAGAACCTCAAGGGCGCTCAAATGGTTGAAACGTCATCAACTCCCAGAAGCTCAAGCGCGCTCATTTTTTGCCAACTCGAGATTTCGTCCGGTATATAGACTTTACATTACTGTAAGTAATTTGTAGTATATACGCACGGAAGATAATGAGCCTCCTCGGGTTTTGGCGTCTGGGCCAAAACCCTGCTGGGGCAATAAATTCATGAGCCAATTGTTTGGGGTAGGTGTTTCATTTTCAAGCTTCACGTCTCTAAATTGTGAGAGTCGATTCCGCTGAAATTCGACAGGGGTCTTGGTGGATGATGGAATTACATCGTGATTGTCGTTTTATAGGTGGATTGCGACTTATAGTGATATTTTAGGCTGGTAAAGTTAGAGCTGGTAAAAAGCAATGTTTGTGTCCGAGTTTTCTGATTGACTTGGTGATAAAGGATAACCTCCTCTGTGATGCGGCAAAAGCAGATGGCCGCGTTTCATGACTCGTTGAAAGTTATTGACTTTCATAGGAGTAAAACTGTGAAACTCAGACTTTGAAGCGTCTGATCTTCTTTGCGGAGTTTGTTTTTGAAATTTTGCTTCTGTTACATCACAGTGTAACTTACTAAGTTTATTTCCCTGGAGTATCAGTTACTGAAGTTCTATATATATCCGCGATGAAAACTTGGACTCAAAATTGCATTTTCCTTCTCCGAAGATCGAGCGAGTCCGCTAATGTCTTCAAAAATGTGCAAGAAGTTCATACTTTGATATTTCAATCACACGTGCAATCAGTAGCAATGCGCCGAACACACAGCGCATTGAACAAACTTAGAATAAGTTTGGAATGTAAAACTCTTCTGGTGAATATTCCGTGCATTGTCGAAATCAGTCGCAGGGTTCGAGCATACTCTTTAAATAAATACATACGTAATGAGATTAAGTGTCCTGCGCGGCCTTAAGTGCTGTAAGGTAGTCAGTGTGGTAGATTGGCCTGCCAGTATGACCTTATAACTTTAGAATCACAGGTAACCTACGTTTTGCAATTCTGGTCATAAATGATAACTCTGGGACCCCATTAGTCTAGTGGTATGCAGTGCCTACTGGTTTCCAGATTCGTGAACTCAGCCATGCTATTCTTTCTTTCATTCTTTCTTTCTTTCCTTTTTTTTTTAAGTTTTGTTGCGTTAAACTTGGTGTTTTGTTTGTTTGCCTTTCGCGTAAATTTGAAACACCCTTTTCTCTTTCAAACATTTTCAGACAAACAGGTGTTACTCGGAGGACTCCAGACCTTACCTCTCAACAAGCTTTAACGGAGCGAATGGCAAAGTATTACAGGACCATTCAGCTGACGCAAGGGCACTTATGATCGGGAGGCCATCACGGGTTGTTGGGTGGGGCTCATTGCTGAGACTCCCCACGTAAACGGCTGGTTGACGAACACTGGGACGGCTGTGGTCAAAGGACATTTTTAAAGGGGCTAGGTCACGCTGTGAGTCTGCGCACTAAGTCCGTTTTATCTTTCATCAGTCATCACGAAAATTCCACCGATCGCTGAAACTAACTGCATCGAAATAAAGTTTAGTAATTGTACTTGAAATTACTAAAAGATCAGATAAGTTCGACGTCGCGATTGCTCAGGATTAAACAGATTGAGTAATGGCGGACAATTTGAAAAAAGGTGGCCCACTCTTTTTCAAAGTTGTTGGTTCCCAGTGCTTATACGCACTAGGTGCTTCGATTTTTAATTCATTGCCGTTAAGTTTAAGAAACATTAATTCTAGAGTTTTATTCAGGAAAGCCTTGGATGATCATTACTTGTTTCTATGATAGTTTTTGATGTATTTTTAGCTTAGTGCAGTTTTAGTTTTTTTAATTCTTAGTCAACAGGACCCCGCTAATAACAGTACTTTGTACTGAAGGGTTATCCTGGGTAAATATTCCATTTATTATTTATTATTATTATTATTAATTGTGAGCAAACTTATCTGATCTTTTAGTAATATAAGTAAAATTACTAAACTTTATTTTGACGCAGTTATTTCACCGATCGGTGGAATTTTACTGATGCGTGATTACAGATCAAACGGACTAAGTGCGCAGACTCACAGCGTGACCTAACCCCTTTAAGGTGCCACAACACAGGCCAATCCCTCTTTTTGACGTTGACTGATTTATTTATTTCCTATTTATTTAATTGTATGACTGTCAGTCGTTGAGGATTGTTGACTTATTAACGAGCTTTTGTCGTACCCGCGCGTGGAAACTCGATTTTCCTTAAAGGGGCAGTATCATGGAAATTACCGCACATTTCGGCCAAAAATTTATTAAGTCAATTTTCAGATGCCTTTAACTTTTTCATTCATGATTTCGGCTTCCGGGTCACCAGTGAGATGAAATTAAGTAAATTGTTTTAAAAAGAAGAAACAGACCGCAGTAATTTTTTTTCCAGTTTCACCTAAGACGCAAAGGAAGAACTTGAAAACGTAGGCCCAATTTTTTTCAAGTTAGCACTCATTTTTATCCTGGTTATGGATAACCGAAAACATTTCAAAATAGTTTTCGTGAGCTAAAATAGCCGTTTTGAAGAAAATTTGCCTATTGATTTTCGTTTGCCATGGGAAAACAGGTCTTTTTTTATTCCAGAGTTTTACTAACAATTAACGACTCTGCCCCGTTAACACTCCCGTGGAACATGCTTTGTTAATGTTTAACCATCGTCTTCTGATTACAGACCATAATATTAACAATTAGATTATGAGCTCGAGATTTCGGTCGCGTGATAGCTGATGAGGGCGCAGCCCCAATCCGTCATCACGCATTAAGTAGAAAACGAGGGTGAATAATTAATCTAATTATTGTAGTATGAATCTCCTATTCGTTCAAAACTAAACAAGTAAATTACATGTATCTAAGTGCTCCTCGCAGGCTCTTCGAATCTTCGAAAACGCGAAGAAGCGGCCGCCATTTTGTTGACAACCGCCACTCAATATCTACAACAGAATAGACAGCGAGTAGCATAGCCAAGAGAACAGCGTTGGTGATAGAACGCTAGTAGATTTATACAAACGACAAATAGAATGCGATTCATGTTAGCAGAACTTCTACAAGTACTCCTTACCCAATAAAGAGGTCTGAAAGCTTACCCCTTTCAATGATTAACACCTCACTTACCATACGGTTGAGGGGGATAGGAGGCACGTTTGCCGTCAAGGTCATAGCCAGACGTGTCCAAATGTCCTATGAACAGCAGCGTTTATTAACATTCATCTAAAACTCACTTGACTTTTTAAATAATTTACAGGAAACATGGTTCCGGGTGTCAATTTCTACTGAGTTTGAGGCTAAATATCAGTTCACGTTGACCCAGATATTTTCCTTTCCCCAGTGAATTGTCGCTCTCTGATTTGTTTCAAAGAAAGTTATAGAATTTTGAAAGTAGCCGAGTTGTTTACACGCCTGAAGAATTTGTACTGTTTGTAGGATAAAATTAGACTAGGCATTCTTCGTTTGAGGGCTTGTTTTCCATTCCGTTGTGTACATAAAAGAGAAATTAAAATATTTGATAATAATTAAGGTACTGGTTGAAGTGATGTAATTACATAATGTACATGTTTATAGCTTGGAAAATATGTATTAGATAGTTACTGAGGTAGGCAGCAATATGTGATATATTGCAGTCAGCTGAGGGCGTAGCAGGCGCCCCTTCCGCTTTGTTCCTGAACGGACAAAAGAATATAATTTGCACTTGTTGATTAGCTCAGCTGGGAATTGGTGACTGAGACGCCTTGCATCTCAATAAAAGCGGTAGCGTTTGAACCTCTGATTGCGTTTCGTGTATGTGTTGTTGTTTTCAACATTTTTCAACAAGGAGGTCTCTGAACTATTGCAAAACAACTTGCAGTGTGAGAAATGCGGCCCGTTTCGCAGTAATCATAGTTTTTACTACAGATGATTTTTGTTTTGTGTTGTTTGTTTTTGAGCATGTGATGTTTTCCAACTAGCGGGTTTGCTGAATAATTGCTACTAATGATAATTTGAATAGATCTCTTTGTTGTTCTTTGTTTTCCGGCGAACAGTGCGGAAACAATAGACAGTGAGATATACCGTGGTATTTGCACGTGCAGTGTATCTTTTTCCTTCAGTTGTGACCAGACATGAAAGAAGTGTACAACAATGGCTTCACATGAGAGGAGGACACAACAAAACCGAACTCGAAATACTGGCGAAGATTCACCTAAAGCTGGTAGTTTGGAGAACGAGAGTAAGTTTTATTAACCCGTTTAATTTTCCTGCTTTTAATACATGATTTAATTGCATCGCGCCATGGCATTTTTATTAGTGAGTAATGTGTGGTGTTTAATTTTGCTTCAGATGTGCGCTTTATGGGAGGCCTGTTACGACAACCGAGTTGGAAGAATTTGGAAGAAGTTGGGCCGCTGAAAACAGTCGGAGGAAATGGTGCTGGGTCCTTAGAGTATTTAGAGATTGGCGTTTTTTTTGGTGTAAAACAATGCCGTTTTAAAAGAGCCATATATACTAAGCGTCATAAAACAAACAGGCTGCAATATATTGCAGCCTGCACACTGCGATATTTTTAATATTGCAGCCTGTGTTTAATATTGCAGCATGTTTGGTTTAGCACGTTTAGTATATATTACCCCTGAGAATTTCCCTGCTGACAAAAAGGACCAACCCCGTTTTCCTGACAAAGTAGTTTTAGCATATTTTAAGACTGCAGTCAGTGATTTAGTGCAAAGAGAGAACAATGGCACTGGGTATTGAATAGTAAATATTAAAAGTGAACGAAGATACGATGATTCCGAGATCCCCGTTGTTTTCATTCCTCTTAAAAGCGCTCAGCTTTAATGACAGTGGAACCTTTCAATGCAAAATGAGCTTGCCTTAGTGCAAGATTACTTAGTCTTCTTACTATGTTTGGGGGGGTGACCCTTGTTGAACAGTAATTAGCGTGACGATGAACAGCCTTGGGCAACAGCAGCCCTAAAAGGGGGGTTTCCAATTTAAAAACTGTCTCGTCTATGTAAGACATCTGTTAACTTCTCATTTCTATCCTGCTTAGGCTTAGCAGAGGATGCTTCAAATCTCCTTTTTCGCCATATTCTTCTAAGTGCTAGACACTATATTTACAGGCCTAAATTAATAAATTCATCTCTTTCAAGAGAACCCTTTACACGGGGTGTCCAAACCTTTTTTAATGTTGAAGAGCGCTATGCTATCCAAAATGGAACCTTATGTAAATTTCGCGTGAAATGGGGGGCCTTTATTTCCGTATCTTTCTAGTGGATGGTGAGGGGAACAGCAAACCTGATGTTTAATAAGTTTTGAAAGTAGTATCACTGTATTTTTGTTGTTGTGAAATTGTAAGAGAATTGAATATTAGTGTAAGTTTTGTTTTTGTATTGGTAAGAAGAAGTTATTATGGACCTTGTAATTAATCCGACGCGGGTGTGTGTGCGTATGTATGTATGAATCTGTATGCATTTTCAGTGTACTTCTAAGCAAGATAAAAAAATAAAAATAAAAAAAAAATCTTAAAGGGAACCTCCACTATACAAAAAATTCACGCTAAATTGTTGGAAATAATTACTCGATTCCAAATTTTGTTTTGAAACGTGGATATAAAAGAAAGTGTGAAATCTAGTTATTATTTCCTACAATTTAGTGCCAATTTTTTTTTTGTAGCAGTGGAGGTTCCCTTCAATGTCCAGGGAAGTGTTGCTGTCGGCCAAGCATTTGGATCTTGGACCGTCGTCACGCAGGAAAAGTGTGTGACAGGCGCAAAGAACGTGTCATAAGTAGGCGGTGGCGAACATTTTGTAACGTTCTTCCAAGATGCTGCCACAGTCTTTCGAACGTAGCACCAAAATGGAGTGAGCCAAGGACCTAAAAAACCTTTGGCACAATGCAAGCAATTCATTGTGTATGGTCAACTACATTGATAGTACAATTCGTCGCTGGTCGTGATTATGAATTCATAATACTAATCTTCCATCAGTGGTACGGACTGATTTATTTCCAAGTAAAAATTGTCTATTCGAAGAGCTAAAAATACATATTGATGCTAGTTAATTACCTGTATTGCGTATGATCAGGTATGATAGTACAGCAAAACTATAATAAATTGTTTGTCTGGGGTGTTAAAAAAATATTGCGTTAGCTTACAAGAATATAATTTAATTATCATAAAAAACGTATACTTTTGCATGGGTTGTATAACTGTTTTTGTATAAAGATCTACGAAGGCTTACAGCATTTTCCTGCTCAGATCAGGTAGTCGAAATTTCAGCTATTCAAAGCGTTGATAAAAAAACAACACTTTTCTCCAAAGATGTGATATGAAAAAGGACCAACTTTCGTAGTGATTTTCTAGTTACCATGAAAAGCTTGTTCCCAAAGAGCTACATTTTACAATGTATGTGTGTACTTATGTGAATTGTTGTAGTGGGCGCCCCATGCACCTGAAAATCAGTTTAAATACACGGATGTATATACATTAAATCCTACTTTGAATGATACGAAACTGTAATGGATGTCACAAATATATGTAAATATAAAAAGTAGTATCTTGCAAATGATTCTGTTGTTGTGGTTGAAGTTGATTTTGTTTTCGTGCTTAGAACCATTGTTATTATTCGTCGAATTTTAATCGAAGGCGGGTTCCAATGAACTAAACTATCGAATTTCATTAGTTGAATAATATTAGTTGCTGATTACGAAAGTCTATATGGAAACAGTTTTGTTTGTTGTTTCCCAATTAAAACTTCAAATGATTTAAAATTTTGGCTATGTTGGTGCTGTGATATGCAGCATGAGTTGTCCTTGGTTAGGAGACGTTGCTCGAACACAAAGCTTCAAGAGAGGAGCAAGACAATTGCGTTGCATCTTGCGTTACGTTTCCCATTTTCTGTTTCAATTTTTTAGTGTTAGCCTTCTTTATCTTATCCTGGACAAAATTATCAAATGCAAGTTCCTCTTTTTCTGTATATCTTTGGTCAGTCTTTTGTGGTATCTTGACAAAATTGTTTGTTCATGTTTGTTGTAGTTGTTGTTTTGTTGTTTTCATTTGACCGATGTGATTTCAAGTCACCGTTCGGTGATGGGATGATGTATTAGCTACTTGGGTTTAAATTCTCATAATTACATCTTATAACAACAGTTGAGAGTAAACTGCTCACTCTCCTTTTGAGCTGCAACGTAGTTCCTACCAATTTTTGTTCGGGATATTTATCGCCTACGTTATGTAAGTAAGCTCGAAGAACTTTAAATGACGTTGTTGTCGGTGTCGTTACTTGAGCTTCCTGAGGACTACCTAAACCAAGGCCGGATGCTGGAAAGAGGGACTCGGCAGATATGATAAAGTTGAACATGCAAATAAGGATTAAAAGCAGATAACTTCTAAACTGGGGTCATTTAAATCGACAGTGTGGTCTCTTGTGTGTTTGGTTGCAGAAATCTTACTCGCTTGATACCCTTGAAGTATGCGTTCTTGATGTCTGTTGGTGCCATTGTGTGAATGTCTTGTTAGATTCTTCCTGTGCATGTTTGCGTTCTCATTTTCCACCGGTTGTGGAGCTTGCTGTAGCGCTGATTCCCCACTTTCGCGAACTTTCCCTTTATCTTTTCGATGAAATTTCTTTTTCCATTTCATTTGAAAACCAAGAACGCGTCGCGTTGCGGCGCTTTGGTCCAATTTGCGGCAAGTGTTGGAGGAAGGTTTTCGTAGATTGATTTTTTCGGCTTCATACCTGGTGCTAACGTCTTCAACTAAACTGGAGTCGCTTAACTCGTGAGTGTGGTCTCTTGTGTGTTTGTTTGCAGCAATCGTACTCGCTTCATGCTCCTGAAGTATGCGTTTTTGATGTTCGTTGGTGCTAATGTTATGTCTAGTTGGATTCTTCCTGTGCATGTCTGCATTTTCATATTCATCCGGTTGTGGAACTTCCTGTAACGCTGATGGCCCGCTTTCGCAAGCGTTCCGTTTATCTTTTACTTGACTCTTCTTTTTCCATCCCATTTGAGAACCAAGAGCAGTCTTACCTCCTTTCTTGCTTTCATCACCGTATGGCATTGTGGCACCTCGATCCAATTTGCGTGTCATGTTTTGGTATTCCCCAAGCAAAGTGTTGCCGGAGGTTTTTCGTAGCTCCATTTCTTCGACCTCATGCCTGGTGCTAACCTCTTCAAATATATCGTATGTCACGTTTTGGTAATCAAAATGGTGTATGTTATCTCTTGGCATGAAACCAATCGCGACGTTATTTGACAAAGAGATGTTGACATCCTCATCCAACTTGTGTGTCATGCTTCCATATTCAGGAACTCTTCCTGCATTCTTCGACTCAAATTTTTTAAAATTTGTGGTATTTTCGGGAATGAAAGCAATTACGTCGTCGTACACCGATGAGTTGTCTTCAACCGATTGGTATGTCACACTTTGGCCGTCACCTCTGGAAAAAGGTTCAAAGAATTCTGTGTGTTCCGAAATACACTTAATAACATCGTCGTACTGCGAGCCATCGTCCTCCCCCAGTTTGTATTCCGTCTCAACTTCAAACCGGGAGCTTTCATGACGATCAAGACTAAAGTCCAGTGTTTGATACTCAAGAAGAGACTTCTTTTCTGGCTTTAAAGGCAAATAGGGGACGTCATTTGTTTTAGAGCAATGGCCAGTTTGGTTGATGTCGGTGCGAGGTCTCTCGCACCCAACAACATCAGCAGATTTGTAGTGCAGTGTATCGTCTGTGTTATTACTGAAGACGTGCTGCTTGGTGTTAAATGTGCACCCAGAAGCATCACTGACAGTAGAATGGGGATGAAATTCATTGTCCTTACTACCATCACCCCTGTATTCGACAGGTTCTAAATAACCTGATTCGTTGAATGGAGCCTCATAATTTTCCTCTTCCATTTCATCAATGCATGAATACGCCGATGCTACGTTCCTTATCAGACTAGTACAGCGACTGTTTGTATTCTCGTGCCATGAATAGCCCTTGACATCAATGGACCCTTTAAACTGAGAAAGATTAACAGAGGAGTAGAATAGATGATTAACAACATTTTCATCACTGGGATGGCAGTCAGCTGTGCAGGATGCGTTGTCTAATGCCTCTTTGTTTGTTGGCACAGAAAGAAGTCGGTTGTGTACCTTAGGTTCTGGAATGTTGTCGCAAGTCCTTTCCATCTCCACAGATGCCCCGTTGTTACACAGCAATGATGCTCCACGTCCTGACGTGCTTTGCCTTTGAAAAGCTTTTTTGTCATTGGCTAAATGTGGCTCTGGAAGGCCAACTGTACCACTTCGGCCACCTTCCTTGCCACTGGGACATTGCTGGATGTCGTTGCGGGGACTCTTGCACCCAACAAGATCAGAACAGTTGGGATAACATTCACTGCCATTACTACCATGATCCATGATTTCGACAGGTTGTAAATAGCCTGATTGGTTTAATGGAGCCTCATAATTTTCCTGTTCCATTTCATCAGGGTATGAATACGCCGATGCTTCGTTTCGTCTCACACTAGCACAGTGAGTGTTTGTATTCTCGTGGCATGAATAGCCCTTGGCATCAATTGACCCTTTAAACTGAGAAACATTAGCAGCGGAGTAGAATAGAGGGTCAGCAACATTTTCATCCCTGGGATGGCAGTCCACTGTCCAGGATACGTTGTCTAATGCGTTTTCATTTGTTGGCACAGAAAGAAGTTGGGTGTTTGCCGTAGGTTCTTCGTAAATCCCTTCCATCTCCACAGGTGCCTCGTAGTAACATGGCAATGATGCTTTACGTCGTGAAATGCTTTGTCTTTGAAGACCTATGTTGGCCTTGGCTAAATGCGGCTCTGGGAGATCAACTTTACCACTTCGGTCGCCTTCCTTGCCGCTGGGAGATAAAGACTTTGACAGCTCTTTAGGTGACATTCGAGATCTATTTCCTTGCAAACTTCGGCCGCTGTAAGGCTCGTGATATCCTTGGTTCCGGTCTAAGGTTTCGTTTCCATCCAAGGTTGATCCTGATGAGCAGCTTGCATAATAGTCTTCTTCCTGGACCTCACGTGATAAAGGGTTCCCGTATTTGTAGTTGTGCTTGACAAAGAAAGCCTCTGAGCACATTTTCTCGATGTCTTCTGGGGAGGGGTGTTTCTCCACCTCAGTTACGTGACAGGCATCAGTTGGCTGACGGACGGGCTGCTCCGGCCAATCACCTTCGTCGTGATTTTGCATCCACAACCCCATGATCCATGACGTCATCGGTTCACTTAGAAGAAATAAATGAAGGAATAAATAACTATACACAGTAATAAGCATTTATATATACACGATAAAACTAATCGCAGCCGAGCTGATCGATGTGGTCTACACTGTCTACATTGAAATTATCATTAAAGGTGTTTTTCAGTCAAGGGACAGTGGGAGAGTGGAATTGAGATTCCTGAAGCGTGGACAATTTTTAGTCTGAAAAAATCCCCTTATCAACAATAGCCTAAGCGAGGATCGAAACGCAGCAATCACCATCAACCGCGTTGCTACTACATAGTGATATACAGCCAGTCGACACCATCGCCTTATGAAGACCAGCAGTATATTGGTCGAAACGTCGTG
>JAEMWC010000720.1:420000-430000 GCA_016490735.1 Pachyseris speciosa
ACAAAGAACTCTTTAAGGCCACACTTAAAGTAAAGAAAGATTACAGTTATAATTACATCTGGACTTCAAATGGAAAGATCTATTTGCGGAAGGACCGAGACAGCTCAGCTATTCTCATAAAAAATGAGGGAGAACTTGACAAGTTGAAGAGATAAGTACAAATAATGTTATACTACTACATATTGTTCTAAATGTATAGGGCATAGTTGCCCTTCCAACCAGAGTGAACTGTCTGAAAAGGTCACTGAACTTAAAAACTTACCATTCTTAAATGTGACTTCCCCTGTTTCCGCTATTCCACACCTCACAAATATTGATGTGGATCGTAATATGCCTTCGGATCAGAACTTTAACTATTATACTACGCATGACTTCCATTTCAATTATGATATAAATGACTTCTCAACACACTCGAAATCATTTGCTGCTTTAAACTGCAATATTAGAAGTCTGCAGGCTAATCATGAGAATCTTGTTCACATGTTATCTGAATTGCAGTTCCCCTTCTCAGTGATAGGGCTCTCAGAAATTAAGCTTAAGGTTGATAAGGACATCATAACAAATGTTAACATTCCAGGTTATGATTTTATTTCACAGCCAAGCCTGTCAAATGCAGGAGGTGTTGGCTTCTATATAAAAAATAATTTAACTTTTACTGTACTATCAGAATTGTCAGTTACAACAGTCGACTTTGAAGCTCTCTGGATAGAAATTAATTGTGACGGTCAATCTAATCTAATCTGTGGAGTTGTATATAGACACCCAAATGGAAATCTGGATAATTTTATGGATTATATTAATAAAACAATTGAAAAGATACATCTCCAAAATAAGTACTCTCTCATAATGGGTGACTTTAATATCGATCTTTTGAATTCTTGCAAACCATCAGATGATTTTATTAATACTCTTGCTTCCTTCTTTTACCAACCCCACATTTTACAACCTACTAGGATAACTGATCACACTGCTACTCTAATTGATAATATTCTCTTTAATTCTATCGAGCACTTCACTATCAGTGGGAATATAGTTTATGATCTTACTGACCACTTGGCTAATTTCATTATTCTGAGTAATCTTGGTTCTCTCCCTTCTAATGTCAAAGTATATAAAAGAGACTACTCAAATTTTAACCAATCAACCTTAATCAGTGAGATGCAATCTATAGACTGGCATAGTACTTTTACTTCTGACTCTGATCCATCTGACATGTTTTGTTCATTCTATTCCACAATTTCTGAAATAGTAGATAAACACATTCCCCTGAAACAATTATCTAAGAAAGAATTAAAATTTCAGTCCAAGCCATGGATAACCCAAGGAATAAAAGTATCTATTCGAGTAAAAAATAAACTTTATGACAAATATTTAAAGACCAAATCTTGCTACTTTCACTCTAAGTTTAAACTTTATAGGAATAAATTAAACCATCTATTGAAATTAAGTAAAAAACAATATTACAGTAACTATTTTCTTAAAAATATTAAAGATAGTAAAAAAATTTGGAATGGTATTAAACAAATTATCCATTTTAAGCCTCCAACTAGTCATAGAACCATTAAAATTACTACAAATAATAATGTCATAACTGATTGTCATATGATTGCTGATATGTTCAATAATTTTTTTGCTAATATTGGCAAGGACCTTGCTTGCTCAATACCAAATGTTGACATGTCACCTTTAGAGTATTTAAAAAATCCTCTCTGTAATAGCTTTTTTATTTCACCTACAACAGCAGAGGAAATTGAATCTGAAATTACTAAACTGAAATCTAGTAAAGCCACTGGTCCTTTTAGTATACCTGTCACTATTCTCAAAATTCTGAAAACTGTTGTATCCAAGCCTCTAGAGGTTTTGTTCAATGCTTCCTTTGAGACTGGTATAGTGCCAGACAACTTCAAATTAGCAAATGTAATTCCAGTCTATAAAAAGGGATCCCAGACCTGCCTATCCAATTATCGTCCAATCTCGTTGCTGTCTATTTTCAATAAATTGCTTGAAAAGCTTATGTGCAATAGATTAGTTGATTACCTTGAAAAGAAAAAAGTGTTTTTTGATAACCAATTTGGTTTTAGGGCTAAGCATTCCACTGATCATGCTATCCTTAGTATTGTTGATAAAATTCAAAGGGCAATTGACGAGAGGGATTTTTCTTGTGGTATATTCTTAGATTTCAGTAAGGCATTTGATACCATAAATCATGAGATATTGTTAAAAAAAACTGGAGTTCTATGGCATACGTGGGATTGCAAATCAGTGGTTTAGTTCATATCTTGCAAATCGTCTGCAAACAGTCACTGTAAATGGTGTAACTTCTACCTCTGTCAATATTTCATGCGGCGTTCCTCAGGGGTCAGTCCTTGGACCAATTCTTTTTTTGTTATATATTAATGACTTTCACCATTGCTCTAAAGTTCTTGATTTCCATTTATTTGCTGATGACAGTAATTTATTCTGCAAACATAAAAACCTCATTTCTCTACAGGCAAGTATTAATGATGAACTCTCTAATGTTAATTCCTGGCTTTGTGCAAATAAACTTTCTCTTAATATAGAAAAAACCAGTTTTGTAATTTTTCATCCTCCTCAAAGGAAAGTTCCATTCAACTTCCACCTAACTCTAAATGGGAAACAGTTGCAACAGGATTCCTGTATTAAATACCTAGGAATTTTAATTGATTCAAATTTATCCTGGAAACCTCAAATTGCATGCATTGTAAAGAAAATTAAAAGAAGTGTAGGGATCTTGTCTAAGCTTCGCCATTATGTTAATATTGATATTCTTACTAATCTCTATTACTCTTTAATCTACCCATTTCTGACCTATGGTATAATTATCTGGGGTAATACATATCCAACTACACTTCAGCCTTTATATATTTTACAGAAAAAAGCAGTGCGAATCATGACTTTTTCCTCATTTGATGAACATTCAACTCCACTGTTTAGATTATTAGCAATTATGAAGCTCTCTGATCTTGTTACATTTCATATTGCACTTTTTATGCATAAATTTCATAACAAGTTATTACCTTCAAATTTTGATAGCTTCTTCAATTCAGTACTTAGTATCCATAACTACAATACACGTAGTGCAGCAAATCAATCTTATTACCTGCCTCGAGCTAGAACAAACTATGGAATATTTAATATTTGCTTTCAAGGACCAAAGGTATGGAACTCTCTTGGGAAAGATATAAAGTCAATTCCTTTCAGTAAATTTAAAACAAAATTAAAAAATGAATTGCTGTGCCAGTATTAATGTTACTTTGGTTTCTGTTTTCCCTGAGTAACGAATTTCTTCCCAGTTATTTCTGATTTATTTGTTGCTCTGCATTTAACTTATCATATTCAGGATTTCATTTTTAATACATTTCTAATATATTTGTCTTTTTCCCCATGACTTGTAAATTTCGTTTATTTATAGTTATCTATAGTTTAATTTTGTGTGTGTGTGTGTGTGTGTCTGTGTTCTTTCGACCCTAATATTGTAATTTATTCTATGTAATTTGGCTTCCTAGCTTTGTTAACTTTCTAGTTATTTTAGGAAGCCAAGACCCTTTTAGTTTTAGTTTTTATTTCATGTAAATTTCAATATTCTTAAGGGTAAGGGTCAATAAAGTTGTTGTTGTTGTTGTTGGGAAGGCCAAAGTTTGAAATTGCGCACGAAATATTGGAAAACCTGAGAGTTCTAGGTTGCACATGGATGCAAATAGCTCGCATGCTGCAAGTTTCCCGATGGACCATTCGATGGAGAGTGGTGGATAAATTAAAAAGCCCCACAGTACGAGGCTGTGGTGTCCATCTATATGCCATAACGAATTAGGCCACGGTACACTGTAAACTCTACGTGTTATTACCACTGCCCCTCGCAAAGCAGTGTTCGGGATCCACTCTATTAATGGCAGCGCGCACTCGATCCCGTTGCACAAGGTACCCCAACGACCGTACGTACCCAATAATATAGGATTGGCCGGTAGTTACCCCGTGGCGTGAAATGTACCCTCTTATTATGGTGTCTAGCTCATAGTCACTAATGTCAGACCACCTTCCGCAGTGTAATCCATACTCCACCACTCTCCGTCGAATGGTCCATCGGGAAACCTGCAGCATGCGTACTATTTGCATCCATGTGCAACCTCTGATCAGTGCAAGGTAAATTTGCGACACCGTCAGAAACACTTCTGAGAATTGATACCGTAATGTCCAACTGGTTAAACAAAATTGCCGCTGAGGGAAAATCCAAGTTAACATTCAAACTATGGTACTCCCAAATGTCGAGTAGATTAACAAGACCCGAGAAAAAGTCTTCCCACGAGGAATTGGTTGCATTTTCATCAATCGCCATGTTTATGGAAGCTTTGTGACCATGCCTGCTAGAGTCACGTGACATTATCGAATGAAAATATATTTTTTATCGAATGAAAATATTTTTACCGAATGAAAATATTCCATTGAATGGAAACATATCTTATGGAATGAAAAATTTTATCAAATGAAAGTTATTTTTATCGAATGAAAATATTTTTTTATGAAATGAACATATATTTTATCGAATGGAAATATATATTTTATCGAATAAAAATATATTTTTTATCGAATGGAAATATTTTTATCGAATGCAAATATATTTTTATCGAATGAAAATAATTTTTATCGAATTTTGCTACATTTCGGCAACTATAGGTTACCAACTGTAACCATGCCTGATCACAGGGGAATTACAACATTTACCTTGGTCAAATGTTCTTTGTCTTCTGCGGCATTTACCAAAATATCAGTTGGCGTTTACACACGGAAAATGTTTACCTTGGTAAGTTAACTCTGGTACCTCGGTAAACCGTTCAAGTCTAAACACGGCATGAGAGGTTCAAGCAGCCAGTGGAACAGCACGACAAGGAGCCAGTAAATGGACGGTTTGAGGACTGTTCAAAAGAAATGCTGCCTGCAGCAGTGGAAGAAAATAATAGTGATGAGGAGGATCAAGACGTTGCCTCAGAATAATTAAAAACATAGGCATGCGGGCGGGGGGGCTGGGCAACTCAGATTTTTTTTAGCAGCAAGAGAAATGTGGGCAAAGTCAGTTTTTTAAAGAAGCTTCCATGTTTTTTTCTTTGGACAAAGATCCAAAACCCTAATCTGAAAGCAGAGCCTGGTCGGCCGCCATTTGTGACATGGAGTTTATCTTCGGACTGTGTGACTATGCAATCCTAAGCAACACTAAAAGTCTGTGCCGATATATTCAGGGGAGGACAGTCGACGACGTCATCTCCGCTCGTAGAAATGCCGACACTATGACCATTCACACCCTACGCCAGTGTCGGAGTGGACAAAAGTTTCAGCAGCGTATGGCAGAGAGCATCAGCAATGGGGTCTGAAAATGAAGAAGTGACTGCCCAATTCTCAGTTTGATTTACGAGAAGCCAGGGCACCCAGGCAAACGCCATCGCGCCGCCTTAAGGCCCTTGTAGGTGAACACGCGTAAAGACAAACGCGGCTGACACCGGAATCGCACCACCATATTAACACTTACTATGTGTCCATCGACAAGGTGCTGTCCGAGCTTGAGTTCAGGTTTAGCGGAAATGACCAGAAAATACTCTGTGCTTTGGGAAATATCTGTCACAGTGAAACACCTGATAAAGAAAGCTTCTCCCGAGTTGCTAAATCTTACAAAATCAATGGTGAGATTCTGGAAGCCGAGCAGAAAATGTATGCGAGTTTCGTCGTGTGTGCGGATTAGCCTGTGAGGCTAAATGACTGTTTCATAAATGCTGGAGACAATGCACGAGAATGGTCAATTTGATATGTTTCCAGAACTTTCTAATGTGGTACATATCCCTGCAGTGATACCTGCTACATCGTGTTCTGCGGAAAGATCATTTAGTGCGTTGCGCAGATTGAAAACTTACCTCCGCAGCACCACAGGGCAACAACGTGCCAATAACATTGTACTTATTAACATTAATAGGGCATATGCCAACTCTGAAGACAACAATGACACGGATCGTATCATCGATATCTTCGGCCGTCGTATGGTTAAAAACTGATTTTCTGAAGGTTTCATTGCTAATAAACTCGTTCTTTCTTGATTATTGACATAATGTAAGTCACCTCAGTTACTTTCGCGTCATGTTATGCTCGCGACACTTATTGTTCGCGTCACTTTAATTTTGCAAATCCTCAGGCATATTAAGGCATGGTTAGAAACCTAATTTGCATAAATTAAAAAAAAAGAAAGAAAAAACAATCAAAATATTGCGTAGATATAGAAGAAAATCGTCAAACTGGGCACTCAGATAAAACTTGATGCCATTACAAGATTTTTGTATTTAAGTGCGGAACATTTTGGTCACGTGAGCAGTAAATGACGATTTATGTCCAAATTCTTTGAAGTAAAACGGGGAATATAAGGCAAACTATAACCCAAGCTTTTCGGGTGCCATACTATTACACCTTAAAAGTTCATCATGAATTAGCCTTGTATGGTGGTACCTATTATTTCTGTGATAAGTTATTAAGTCACTTCTAATGTCACATGACCTATTTCCCTTAATTGCAAGACCGTTATTTAATGTGGACACGCAGACAAGGCTAATCCATTTCAAGCACTTGAAGTGCAAACGTGTGACACCAAAAAAGATTTAATTAGATTTCATTTTATCTTCCCCATTTTGCTTGGAAGATATTTCAACATTAATACTAATTTACAAGTCACGTGACCGAAGTGCTTCAAGTTTTCAAGTTTTTTTACGTCTTCAAGTTTTAAGTCACCGCCAAGTTTAAAGAGTTTTCGTTTAATCTTCGCAATGTAATTATGGTTTTCGGGTTTTATGCAAATTAGGCTTCAAACCATGCCTTAATATGCCTGAGTCTTTTAAAATCGCAAAATTCGCGAAATTAACGTGTCACGAAAAATTTATGTAATAAAGTACCTGTCCCGTGTTTAGCTACTCACAATAACATAAATTTGTCATTATGATGAAATAAAGAGCCTACCATTTGATTCAGTGCACACCTGATAAGCTTGGTTGGCCTGTGCTGCAAACAACCCCTCAAAAGTGTAGCTTGGTAACCACACACATTTATGTAATATGCATTTATACATTAATGAGCATATATTGGATGACCTTCGAAATTAAAGGGGCAGTGTCACGCTATTGTACCATCACTTTAAAATGCTTAAAACTGTCAATGCATCAGTGGAAACCTTAAAATAATGGTCTAGTTTTGTTGCCAAAGACTGTAGTACTGCATTGACACCATAAACTTCTGTATTCCATGTAAGATGACGAGGATGGAAATGGATTGAAATTTGAAAAAACTTGCCAGTTTTTTCAAAATTTCAAGCTATGCATTGAAAAATCACCAAAACGCTTATTATGGTTAGCTCTTCCAGCTAAAATTTCATTGGAGTTCATCTTGCTGATTCTGTAGGAGCATTTTTTTGCACGATAACAGGTAAAAGGCAGTAATTTTGGCAGAATTGAACCAAAAACAGCAAAAATCCCGGTGACAGTGCTCCTTTAAATCTCCACAGAAATCCTAATGTTCATTATATAATCTTTTAATTACCTAACAAACTTTGCAAAGGGCTTATAATATATATGTAAAAATAACAAATGCTTGGTAACCAAGCAGTTTTGGAACATCTTATGAAAGGAAAATAAGCAATTATCATTCAGGGAAATCTTTACATTAATTTTGAGCCATTTTACACTTCAAAACTGTCAAAAATACAATTTTAAGACAAAAAGCCTGGTTACCAAGCACAGCAATGTGAAGATGAAAAGTATTTCCTAGTTTATACGTTAACGAGAAGTTTCTTTCTTGGGCACCCATCCTAAATCTAATACTCATATTCCAAGGAAATTGCATAAAAAGTTTGGCACTTTTGTCCGCTATGTCACGATCCGTCTCAAATTTTGCGTTAAGCCGCTAGACTGTAGTTGTTACCCCACAATACGCAACCATAGGTTAGATAGGAATATACAAGTGCATAATAAATACTTATAAGTGTCTGATCTGTCTCATGACGTTTTAGTTTGGTGATAATATATACACTTGTAATAATTTTACAACTAATATAATCAATATGGTCTTGCCAAGACAAAAAACAATCAATAACTAGCCCTACATATTTTATGCTGTAAGACTGCTCGAGACACTGACTCAATCGTGAAACAAACGACTAAAATCAAACTACATCTAAATTGTTCACGAAAACTGTTAATAACACTTCTACGTATGGCAATATTTGTTTTAAATACCTGCTAGTTAGACAATCAAAAATAGCGAGGAACGGTGGCCTCTGGTTCGAATCGTACGTCCAACACTGATGCATAATGATATACACCCAATAGGGACAGCTCTCTGGTCGGTCCAGCGGTCCTCTCTCTCTCATGTGAGACAGCATCTATGAAATGATTGGCGACAAAGCAAGCATTGAGTGCAGGGGCGGATCCAGGATTTTTCTTAGGAGACGGTGCACCACTAAAGAACGACGTGGGGGGAGGGGGGCGCGCGCAACCCCTGCAACCCTCCCCTATATCCGCTCCTTGAGTGTCGTGTTATTAAGTAACGATGTTACAAATCGTATAAACATTTGAAAATATAGTTCGTCCATTGAGGACAGGCATTCCAGACTACTAACATATGTGCATACTCAAATAAGAGTTTTTGTTTTTCTTTCGTTGAGTCGGTGCAATAACGCAGTCGTAACGTGCGATTGTGTAAGGTAGCGAAAATGTTACAAGCAGTCCCATGAGGAGGTTTTAGCTAAGATCACATTAAAGCGTTATAAATTACCTTGTCCTCTGTTTGAATATTGTAGTAAGGTTCCGACATTTCTCTACTATCTTGACCACAGGCGAAAGATTGGTACAGCTCCCAGGATAGAATTCCATACGCCCACACATCACTGGCATGTGAAAAGCGTCCTCCTAAGATTACTTCTGGTGCACTCCTGGGGAAGAAAAAAATGTTAGTTCGAGAAGTTTAAACCCAGTATCACTTTCTTTTTATGCTAACTGTAAATTTCCAGTTGTACCAGAAAATAGATAATTCGCTTTATTTTTTAAAAGTATCTCAGTGGTTTGGAATCGTACTTCCTTGAACCTAATTTGCTAAAGACCGCCAATTACGCCATCGTGCCGGATTTTCTCATCCTGACCTCTGGCACGGACCGCTGGCAACTTTGCAAGCAAACTTGGACGAGAGCGAGGATTTCCAGTAACGTTTAAACGTGAAAATTAAACAAACGATGTGTTATATTAAACCAAAAAATGGTGATTAAGTGTAAAAGACGACAACAAGTGATAATAGTCGTTGCAATTTCCGAAAAAGGCGAGTACCGATCTCAAGATAAACAAGCCTCTAGTCCTAAGCTGCTCACCATCGCATGGAATGAGGAGCCATTTCATCCTCCACCACACAAGACGTGCTAGTGGACTCATTTGCAGTCATAGACAGAGTTTTGGAGTGGCCAAGGCCACCAACTTGTACCTGCAGGAAAACCAAAAATCATGCGTAATTGTTAGGTCCCACGTGCATTTAATGTGAAGGTCCCTTCGCGGATATTCCTGTGACCACGACCGCTGCGTTTTTTATCTGCTAATAGAGCGGTTTTCAATTGAGTGTCGAAAGTAATTCTGGTTTAGCTTTGGTTTTGCATTGCTTCGCTCTGTGATTGGCCAAGAAAACTCGCGCCACTTTCTCAATCAATGACAAGCAAAACCAAAACCAATCATGACTTGCACGTGCGTATTTTCCCGCGCTTTGCGCCAGTTACATGTAATTACTTCGAATTCGGATTGGTTCGTTGCACTGTTTGGGTCTGTTGTGATTGGCTGGAGTAATTGCTTTTGTTTTGGTTTTTCCGCACTCAATTGAAAACCGCTCCAATTTTCCCCTTTATGGGTTTCAATTAATGTTTCCACTACCTTATGACCTCACTTTCACGTTAGCAGAGAATTGCCTTGCTTGAGTTGCGTGA
>JAEMWC010000720.1:435000-445000 GCA_016490735.1 Pachyseris speciosa
AAAAGAGGTCCGTACCTGATCGTTTAGAGCAGTCAACAGGAATCACTGAGACAGCAATCACTCGAAATGCGACAGAGCTGAATAATAGAGCCATTTCCCACAAAATCTTTCCTTGGCTTACACAAAACACTTAAGTGCTTTGATGGTTTTACTGTTACTTCCCATGTCTTCCGAAGAACCTTCTTCAATTAATGATTCTCAGTGGCAAAACATCATCCAGATAACGAAGAAAGCGCTTGCCAAACCAAACGAGCATTTCTCTCGCAGACCCGTCCACTTTAAAATTTATCAAAACCAGCCAGCCAGTCAACCCATTTCGCTGTTTTTAACATCCAAACGCTGATTCTTACCGGTTCAAACAAACGACATGTTTAAAGACGGCGAAACTTAATTGTTGTTTACAGGCTGCTTTCGACGAAGATCTCTTAAAGACTTGACGAAGTGAAGCGCGCTGGGTTTTGACTGTTTTGGCAGCATTTTGACAACTTAATGTCAGATTTTGAGAAGTGCACATGCACATGCATTTGATCGGATTTTTTATTTTTACTCGAGCTCGAGTCTCCCCCTTTAATGCTTAATTTTACGAGGACTCATTGCGATTACGTGTTGATAAGATAAGGGCAAAAGTTTCTTAACGCTACTGTGAGGAACCAAGGTCGAAAAACAGTCAGCCAAGCCGAGTAAAAACACTCGTTCGCTTGCAAAGAAAACAACGTAACAAAACAAACAAACAATTCAACTACTTCTTTGCGTCCAAAACGAGTACAGATGATTGTTATTTATATCCATTCGAGAGAAAAATACAAGTTTCATTCCTGAACAAAAGTAACAACGATTAAACCAAATGTTAAGCTTCTATTTATTTATTTTACCTCACTGTCCTGTGTTGTAGAGGTTTCTACCACTTGAAAATGCGTAAGCTTCAGTAAAGTAAAAACAAGCATCCGCAAAAATAGCAAACGGTTTGTCCAAAGAAAGAGCTTCTTCCACAGAGTTTGAGCTACTCATTCCTCCCATTAATACCGGTGAACTGTTAAGTGACTTTTCTTGGTGAGATGCAAGATGCCGCGGTGAAGTGAAAGCCCTTGAAGCGTTGAATTATACTGTTTTCAACCGCACAATCGATCCAAGTTTTCCTGAGAAAAATCTTCCGTCCTTCCTTTCATCACTTGAAAATTCACCTTCCGGAGTATCTTTTGACAAGTTCTTGATCTTTATGCTTTTTACGCGAAAGACAAACTTCGATCGAAGAAGATGAAGTTGTTTTGCTCAAAATAAAGAAACCAACTGAATGTGAAATTACCAGCCGCAGAAAGCGCGCGAAAAATTTTAACGGCCTCGATTTGGTTTGGGTGTCCCACACTTGGCTTGAGCCTGCGATCCAATCGAAAGCAAGTACCTGGTCAGCGGTCAACTTCAAAAAAACAGCTGACCTCGATGAGGTGTTAACTTGAGCCCGCGATATGGTCACGTTACACTGGTCAGCGGATACCTTGTTTTGACAGGTGTCAATTGGCTATAAGATGGATGTCCAGTATCAAAGATGTACGCTGTAAAGTAGCTGGTCAGCTGGGCCAGGTGGAGTATGGCCGCCATGTTGGATTATTATGATTATTATTAGGATATTATTAATTATTGGGCGACTCCGTCGTCGTCGTCGTCGTCGTCGTCGTCGTCGTCGTCGTCGTCGTCGTGCGTACGCGCCCACGAGCAATACCGCTAGCCATTTTTACCATGAGAAAAGCAGTTGACGGGTTTCTATAGGTATGGGGCTCCGCTTGACGGCCCTTCGGGCCGTCGGAGCTCCGCTATTATGGCTGCATTACCCGAAATGGCCTATAGGACATTCCCGAATTACCTTTGGCCTCTTTTTCAAAACGAGTCAAGACAAGACAACTTTAATATTTTCCACAAAATATAATGATAAAAGACCTGGCACCCGGCAGGTAGCGAAAGCTCATCTAACCTCAATTCAAAAGAAAAAGAAACGTAATAAAGAAGGAGCTAAAGAAAAACTGCGAAAGAGAAACACATATTGTACAAGTTCATTAAAAGATACACTGTGTAGTTAAGGCTGCATAGCAAAACCGAAGTTGTTGAGACAAAACAGGATGGGAAAATAAGGATGTACAGCTATGAAGAGTATAGATTCACTTTTGATGTGATGGATTCTAAATCTTCATATGAATGTTCATTTTCTAATATATTAAACAAAATCATTTGAATTTTCATTTTAAAATAAACTTTAGGAAGTGTCCTTAGGTTAGTTGCTATCTCATTCCACAGTTTTGTACCAGTACTTGAAAATGAAAATTAGTTTTTATTCACATGCAAACTAAACTCATTTTCTTACGAATGGTTGAGCACCAAGCTTCGCTTTAAAAAAGAGCTCAAAGGTAATTCGGAAATGGCCTATTGTGATTGCCAGTTACGCGTAATTCCGCTTTTCTTTAAGTCTCGTCGCTTAAGATTGAGAGTTACCCTAAGAATAAAAGAAAATTATCTATAGCAAATCAGGTCATTAGTCGGTCAGTGTAGTTCGCAAATGATCCACTCCCTGGTCATAGAAATAAAAGCAAACAATAGAGATCCAATCTTATCTTCATTTCTATGTCCAAATAAAAACTTATCGGCCCATTAATGAATAACTCCACGTCATGAAACACTTACAGTTCTTTCGTTTTTGAGTTGCATTTCCAGGCACGGTGGGTCAGGCCTTGACTCTTCTTGCTCTAATGTTATGTGAACACAAAATAAGTGAAGAGTCTTTCCTTGCTAGCCCTGCATCTTTTTTGTAATTGCCTCGTCTAATCAAGTTATTCTACTTATACCCGGGCTGTTTTTGGTCTAGGAACAGGCGAATTCCATGACTATACCCTGGATTCTCGTAAATTAAAGAATATTTAGGCCACAGAGGAAAAATTATAAGAGTGGGTGACAACTCCAGAACGGAGGTGCGAGAATTGATTTATGACGTCATATTTGAATCCAAGATAGTAGTTCTGAAAATCCGTCGTCATTGACAGTCCACCGTGAATTTGTCGTTTTCGACCAAACCGTCCAAATTGACGTGCTAAACCCCAACGTTTTCAAAACAAAAGGATAAAATATTTATTTTGAGAAACTTGCAGGACTGCCAAAATTCTGCAAGTTATCATTGAAAGCAAAGTACTCGATCAATCGGAAAACACATCAAGCTGTTGCTAGATATGACAATTTCCGAAATTGGTGGTACGCATTAATATCAAGAAGGCTATAAAAGTTAATGACAGGGCGGACACTATGTACTCCTTAAATGAAAACCTTCCCCATTCCCAGTTTAAGTACCTGCATCTTCCAGAAGTTCTGAAAGCCTCTTTTTCACTTTAGCTACTTTGGGTCTCCTGCCAGGCTGTCGTGTGCAGCAATGAATTATCAGTTCAAATTCTTCCTTTTGAAAGCACTTCTCAGGAGACAAGACGTTTGCGCGGCCTTTGGTAACCTTGGAAACGATAAGGAAACAGTGGTATAAAATCTTTATAGCATTTTCAAAATAACACACTTTAAAATCATCCCGACGTTCATTATGATTACTCACAATGTCCAACCTTGTGGTCAGCTCAATAGCGTTTTTATCGAGGTAAATGTTATTATTAATAAAGGTCAACTCTTAGCGCAAGCTTTATATAAAAATATACACTGTACCCCGGCATTACAATCTTATCCACTATTGTGTTATGCATTGCATTTGATTTGATGAAGTAAAATCGTGATATACTTACCAGGGAAATCACCTCTTCATCCTCCGGGATGTGTCTGTATGGGGTGCACCCATAGGTAAGCACCTCGTATATCAGCACACCCAAGGCCCAAACGTCAGAAGCAGTGGAGTAGCGGTGTTCCTCTAAAGACTCTGGCGCTTTCCACCTAGCGGGAAGATCCTCGTAAGCAGATGGGCTTACATATTCTAGAGTGCCACCATCGGCGTAGCAATAATCGTACTCCGAAGATGATACTGCGGCTACAAGGGAGAAGAAGTGAAAGACACAAATAAAGAAGGTTTATAAGACAATAAATTGCTTCGTACTTGAGGATCTAATGAGAATCGTAAAGTTTATTAACTAAACAATGTTTGCTCAGCCTTATTCTGCCGGTGAGGGGGGAAGGGGAAGGTAAATTGCTCACGCTGTCTTTGGAAATTCATACACTTTTTATAGTTACAGAAACAGCACCGAAAGCCTTTCTTGTCTAAAGCAATTTGGTATATCATTTTAATGCTGACGTGAATTGATGTTTCCACGGAAAAGGGCATATTGACATCCACTTTTTTCAAAATTATGCAAGAAGTTCATCCTTAGCTGCAATAAATACATTTTCCTACCTACTATATTATTATTATTATTATTATTATTATTATTATTATTGCATTGATTAGATTGGATTGAATAGGATTGGATTACATGGGACGGCACTATAATTGATGTGACGGAAATGCCAACACTTTGAAAGTTTTGTACTGGAATAAAGGTTTGGTTAGGGCTCTGGGAGCTTACCTCGTTTAGAGGAACCTTTACGAAGCTGTTTTAAAGCATGAAGACCACTCAACTTGGCCACATACTTGTCTCCGACAAGGACGTTGTCCGCCATAACAGCGCGATGCACCAAACCCAACTCTTCCAAGTATTGAAGAGCGTCAGTAATGTCAATAACCATCTTGAGAAGATGGGCCGGCTGTAGACGCGGCTTTGTTTTCCGAGACTTGCGAACAAACTGTAGCATGTCACCCCATCTTTCAAATTCGGTGATGAGATGGTATGGCAAGGTTTCCGTATTATAACCAAGAAGAACTGGAAATTTTAAGTGCTGAACTTCATTTAATCGACTCATGTTGTAGGCTTCACGAATGAGCCGCGCTCTAGCAGGGAACATTACATCTTCTTCCAACAGATGTTGCACTTTTACCGTAAGGATCTTGACAGCTACCTGTGAAGTAACATTTCACGAGTGTTAATAAATTGACAACGTCGTTATGCAACGCTTGCCGGCTCGCCTTGGAAAAAATTACTTGAGAAAACAGACCACTTAAAGACCGAAAATCCCTCTCCAAAGTAATATTGAATTTGGGAGGCCGCCATTGCAAGGAAAACTCAGTTGATTATTGTTTTTACCTATAATTGCTTCGAAAAAGTTTAATTATTTTCTCAAAACGTTTTGTTTGCGATTGTAACATTTTGGGAAAGAAAACATCATATGGAAAATTAGAGGGATGAAGTTTGTAATTGGTCCATTTAAACGTTCTACGATAGGTATTCACGAAAGTAACTTTTTACCAAATATCTCAGTTGTCGATTCTAAGGCCCGATTCAGACGTCGAACTTTTCACGAGCCGAACTTAATTAGAATTTGGGCCTACCTAAGTTAACGAAATTAGACCTATGGATTCAGACGTCGACTAATATTTGGTTCCAGTTCCAGTTCCAGTTCCAGTTCTGAGTAAAACTACTCAAATATATACAATATAATATTAATATATATTGTATAATAATATATAATATATATAATATTAAGATATGTTCTTAGTACAGCGTCCTATGTAACAAGCTTTCTTTTCACAGCCTCACTTTCCAATCAGTATTATAAAATGGTATAAATATATATTACTAAAATAACTGATAACCTTTCTTCTCTGAAACATGCCACGGTTGACGAACCCATGAGAGTTTAAGGAAATTGTAGTGTTGTTGATTTTCAGGGTCTGATTTCGGTAAATCGAGGCCAAATGTTCTATGTGGAGGGACGAGCCTAGGGCTTCCTCGGAGTTCTGGTTTCTTGACATAAAGTGGACCAACACCGTTCTGACTTTTACGTCAGGACAAAGCAACGGCACCTCTGATGACCTGCGCTCCAGTAGTGCTCTGCACTCGGGAGTTTTCTGAACTTTTGCATCTCTCAGGAGATTAACTAAACAGCTTCCTGCCTCCATCATTATCTCTGTTTGAAAAGAAAAAAAAAGATACATGTAGCCTCGATGAGTGCCTCAGCCAAAAGCATCCGAAAATTGTACAACTGAATAAATGTTCCGCGGAATGAGCTAATATCCTTATGCTGGTTGACCACGTCTTTCAGTTCCATTCTACTAGATCAATTCATTAGGGCGTACACAACGTTTGGCGCAGTTGCGAGAGCACTCGCCTTCCACCAATGTGGCCCGGGTTCGATTCCCGGACCCGGCGTCATATGTGGCTTGAGTTTGTTGTTGGTTCTCCTCTCTGCTCCGGGAGGTTTTTCTCCGGGTACTCCAGTTTTCCCCTCTTCTCAAAACCAACATTTCTAAATTCCAGTTCGATCCGGAACGCACGGCCACTTGTTGAACGAGCTCTCAGCTCCTAAGGTGGATCGTGGGTAAACAAATTACATTTACATTTACATTTTACATGAAACGGCATAGCTTGAATGTAATGTTTAATAAATGAGCAGGAGAGTTTTATCAAGTTTAAAAAACGAGGCGCAGCCGAGTGTTTTAGGACTTGATAAAACACGAATTGCGAATTTATTGAACGACTTAAAAAGCTTTACTGTACATCTATCCATTCTCACACTAAAATTTAGATTTTGGGTTATTTTAACATAGAAAATGGGATGAATTATTAATGAGTTTTTAAAAATAACTGTAACTCACTTAGTTATGACGACAACAGAGAATGTTCGTAGAATTATGGGCTTCTTTGCTTTGAGGTGCAACATCCTGTCAACTAAGTTATGTTTTGTATTGATGCACCAGCTTGATTTGGTTGTCGCGTTCCTTTTTCATAGGATACGGAGATTTGTTTCAGACAGGGGTGACCACAGCACTATAAAAAGAATCACCTTCCGTTGCGTTGTTCTTGGCGATGTCAACCAGTATCGACGATACTAGGAGACAGAATCTCCAGTCATCCCCACCTCCTCCCTTTAGATATTCTTCAATGATCAACCTGATTAATGTGATGGCCCGCCTCTCAGTCTCCATTTGTGGTTTAGGACGCTCGCTGTGAACCTATGGAAAATGATAAAAGAAGGCTTTAGACATGCAACATATCGGGCGATGTAGCATGTTCTTCAGGTGTTCCTAAAATAGGAAATTCTACATTTAAAACATGACTGAAACTTGCCTTTCCGTGAAGACAAATAAGGATATAGTGAAGATCGACCCAATTTCTTTTGATTTTTCTTGCTTTTTGAAGTTCTTTGAACAACTTCAGATTTTTACTATCCTTCGTCGGATCCTCACAGTAATCCTGGCATTCTTTCAGAAAGAGGCTTAATGTTGATGTTTCTAACTCTTTGGGCGTTTTGAAAAGGTAAGAAATAGTATCTATGATGAACTCCATCGAATACCGAAATGCATCTCTTTTTCTGTTTTTAACCTGCTTGGAGAATTTGGTAATCCCCTCCTGAAACTTTTTTAGATCTTTTCCTAAATCCAGGTTTGGCGACTCCGAGTCTTGAACTTGCTGCAATAAATGCAATGACAGAATAAGGCTGTAAACGGTAAGTTTGAGGCTTCGTTCAGAACAATTATCATCTTTTCCAAACATCCTCTCCGACGAGAAAATTGATGACCTTAAGGTAGCTTCCACCCTCGGCAGGTTTCCGTTACCACCTCCGAAATTATCTCGGAAGACAAGATGATGGAGCAGTTGAAGGGCTTGTCTGACCACAATACCACTTTTTGTGCTGCAACTTATTTTCGCGAGAATTTCGTACACTTCTTCGTTGAAACATTTCCCCATGATTGTTCAAGATGGGGAAGAACGTCAAGAAGGATGAAGTCTTCTCTTTGTCCCTTGCATTCACCGGTAGATTTGTCCAATTTTTGTATGAACTGATCTGGGTCCTGAAGAAATGACCTAATGGACCAGTGGCATTTCACGTTTCCTAAAGACAAAAATGCAGTTATTTTTAGGCTTATGACGAGGATGAGGATGATGATGATGACGGTGATGATGGTGATGGTGATGGTGATGGTGATGGTGATGGTGATGGTGATGGTGATGGTGATGGTGATGATGATGATGATGGTGGTGGTGGTGATGGTGATGGTGATGGTGATGGTGATGATGATGATGATGGTGATGATGGTGATGGTGATGGTGATGGTGATGATGATGATGATGATGACGATGATGATGGTGGTTGTGGTGGTGGTGGTGATGGTGGTGGTGATGGTGATGGTGATGGTGATGGTGATGCTCATGATGGTGGTGATGGTAATGTTGATATGTGATGGCTGTCATATCTCATAAGTGTCCATGAATCATACGTATACTCACTAGGAGCTTTTGCAATGTGGTTGTGGTTGCAGTTCCTCTATACATACATTGAATAAATGCGTTTAATTGTCCGTTGTTCTGTTTATTTTCCAGCTCGGTTACGCGAGGCCCCATACACTACAATGATGTCGAAGGCGGTGCTTATTAGGATGTTGATGGTTATTGTGAAGATGGTGATGGTGATGGTAATGGTGTCGACGATGACGTTGTTGATGGGATGAGCTTCAGCAAGCGCGTTAATTTTACGTCTGCGTTTGCACGAGGATGTATCGCTTACAGAGACATACTGCTTGTGATAATAACAGCAATGTGAATGACAATTGTGACCACGATGATAGAGACATGTATAGAGGAAATGAAAGGAATTACCAGCAAGAGAAGTCGACGCAAGATCTCGCTTGTTTACCTTTTTCTCTGAGAATATCTTTATTAGGCTTGGGACACCAGCTCTTCTGCTTTTCTTTAAAATGCCCTTTGAGTGAGCTTGTTCTGCAATAATCATAGTTAGGATTACTGGGCCCACTTTGAGGGCAATCATTGGGTGCCTTCTGTTTTCCGCCACCTGACAAGAGGAGATCACGTAATAGAATTATAAATTAGACACCGATAATTGGAGCTAATCTAGCAGTTAGGTACCATTGACTGTTTTCATAATGGTACCCGACAAATTGTTCTTTTATTTTTTATGACAATCAACCTTGCCTCGTTAGCATGTGCGAAATCCAATTGAATCTCTGCGTTAAAGAGGGGTTAGGAAGGCTAATTAACATACATACAAAAAAATAATCAAAAAATCGTCCGCCTTTACGAAAAGACATCTGTTCCTTTGCTGTCTGATAACTCTTAAGTTACTCAGACTAGGCTTCCGTTAGACTAAGCTTCCGTTAGACTAGGCTTCCGCTGGTTAGACTAGGCTTCAGTTGGCCTTTTGGAGGCAAAGAGGCTCTGTATGGGATTGCAGCCCTTCCTTATTTTTCAAGGACCAAGTGAAAGCTCTGACCAGGAAATTGAACTTAGGGCGGATTTGTTTGGGACTATCCTGCTTATTCCTATTCCACTTATGAATAAGAGAATAAGTGGAAAGAGGTTTTCCAAAAGAACGCATATTCTGAAAAACGGAATAATCTTGGCGGAAATGACCGGAGAACTGCGCGCAGAATAGTCCCGACCGAGCATCTAAACCTGACTTCCAGTCTCACTTCACGGGCTTGGCGCGCCGCGCACGATTTCCCTCCAAAAGTTTTCCCAAAGAATCGCATATTCTGCCTGGTTCTGCGTATTCCGAGCAAACCATATTCTGATCATTCCGTTCATTCTGCTGTCAGGAGCAGAATGAAGGGAATATTATTCCGCACGGGATAAGAAATAGACTGCGAGCAGTCCCGCTTTCTTTCCTTCGTCGATCCTGTGAGCGAGTGCGAAGCGCGAGCGAGTGGAAATTGGGGTGAGCGGAAGTGAGCGCAAGCTCGACTTGACTTCCGCTCGCCCCAATTTTACCCTGCGGGAAGGAGACTGCTCGCGACCTGCACATTCTTTGATCCGCCGATCATCCAAAAACATGGATGACTCAGTCCAGTTTCGAACCGGTCATACCGGTTTGCCCCTGGTGCGCATGCTCAATCGTAAGAATTGCTGACTTTTTTCTCGCCCACGGCATATTTGTGTGTCAAATTTCAAGATTTGATGATTAACTCATGGCACGGTTACAT
>JAEMWC010000720.1:450000-459452 GCA_016490735.1 Pachyseris speciosa
CAGGATTTCAGCGTCCTCCTTCCCCTCCCCATTTCCTCTAAATGGAACCCCACCCCCCACCCCCTACCCCTCGCCAACTCCCTCTAAAGCAATGATGAGTTTTGATGGGTACCAGGTGTAATTGTTCCATGGATATGGCGATATCTTTTCAGTATTGCTTCTCTTCTTTACTCAGTTTGATTCGTTTTCATTTTAACCATGCAAAGCACTTACCATAACATGAAGCATCTGTGGACGTTTCTGAAGTCTCCAGGCTACAACCTTTAAATAGAGTCGGTCATCAAATACAGAATAATGTAATCATGTTTTACAGTTGGAAAAATGTATAACATAACACGCCTATTTTACTGACATTATTTTGTTTCTATTTTCCTTCGTCTTTTATGGATTCTACGTTAAGCTAGTATTTTGCACCGCTGGTTTTCGTAGCACTAGCTAGTATATTCCTCAGAGCAAGTGGATTCAATTTGTACATGCTGGACAAAATAGAGGTCACTTTGGTTGTTGCTAGTTGTCATGGTGATCAATTTTAACGACTACCTTAGTCAATTTCCCCTTGCTCACAGGTCAATGCCACAAAATGAAAAGATTTAAAAGAACGTCAACATTTTGACACTTTTACAATAAAAATATTTGCGTGCAAATATAATGAGGGTGTCAGCGGCCATCCCATGGGGTTTTGCGCCGGGAACCTTACGAACATAGCAGCGGGTTTGGTGTAAAACGTGGCCCCAGAGACCGGGGTACAAGATCACTTTCGCGTTTATAGGCAAACCTCCTTTAGGTCCCACCCACGGGATTTGCTCATGGTCTGCTACTCTGATGGTCAGTGGTAATTCACAGCGTGGTATTGCAGTGTATTTTTTTAAAAGAAGAAATTAAGAAAAATTCTGTGTTAGCTTTTATTGTTCTAGCTCCACCCCAGGAACTTTTTAAGCATTTGTCAGAGCTACTTTAAAAAATGCCTCTTTGCTCCTGGGTCAACCCCATGGGGTGGCCGCTGATATCCGCATATCCCTATCAAATAATTCGAAACCGAAAGAGAGTTCACTGCCTGGTACTGATGTTTTTGATATGAGAAAACGTTACCGTTTTGGCCTGCTCTCGTTCCAATATTAAAAGCACTTACCAGAAAGCTCTGTGGCATTTTCAGAACTCTCAGTGGAACCTAACGTGGAGGGGAAAGATCTTTTCAGAATTAATTATTAAAATAAGTTGAAGTACAAAGATGTACGCAGTCCAGTGTCTAGAGTTTGTTAACTCTGTGAATAAACTAATCTCTTTCACAGATTTATTTTATGCAAGTAATTGATTTGATATATCTGTTTATTTATATATATATTTTCCTAATTGTTTTGTTTGATAAGAATGAAAACAAGTATGAATATTCAGAGTCTGTAGGGGCACTTTGTGCCTCCCTTGGGCTAAATAGGGTTACCATAAAGTTCTTAGGGAAGAACTGTGTCTTCACGTATTTATACAACTTTTTCCGTTTCATTTTCTACTTGTAGTAAATTTGACGTCTTCTCTTTTTATCGACCCTGGTAACCTTTAAGTGATCAAACAAGAGTGGCAAATTAAAAGGGAAAATCCCCTTTTAGCGGGGGTTCCCCAAATTCCGGTACAAATCTGTAACCGAATCATGTTTCACTTGTTACCCATGTTTTAAGAGGCCCTGCCAAGGGAGGGTCCCGTGTCACTTGTCTGAATTTCAAAACCTCCCGTGTCGGTGTTTAAATCACTAATTCTCGGCCTTGATGCCACTGTCGGATTTTGCCGGAAATTATGTCGCTTGTCGGGATTTTATTTTCTGTGCTGTCGCTACTTTTTGGGCCATGTCGCTTGTCGAAATTTACCCTGGCAGGATCTCTTTTAAGCTATCGCAAAATGCTATGAAATTGCTACGAATCGGCTATAAGGCGACCAGTATTTATTTACTTATTCATTTACTTATTTACTGATATTAGAATCCTTCAATGTTGCGTGCATTAATGAATACTGACAGATGGAACAAATTTCAAAGAATTGTGTGAGAAATTATAAATGGAAAGTCGAACAGCACACTCTACCTGTAGACCCGACGACATTGCAGTAGACTTGTCAAGGTTGCGCACAAAGCTGATTTTGATGATCGTAAATATAGTTTCTGTTTGAATTATGCCTGAATATTTAGAGTCTTTAGGGGACCTTTGTGCCGCCCTCGGGCTAAACAGGGTTAGAATAAAGTTCTTGGCGAGCACTTTTTCCCACCGAATCCTATCAAGTGCGACCGTCCATTAAAAGCAATAACATTCTTTGATACAATTTATCCAAAATTTGTGTCTATACGTATTTATACAACGTTTTCCGTTCCATTTTATACTAGTAACAAGTTTGGCATCTTCTCTGTCCATCGATATCGACCCTGGTAACCTTAACGTGATCAATGACGAAAAGGACAAAGACAAACAGTAGTGGCTACTTAAAAGGGAAAATCCCCTTTTAGCGGGGTTTCCCCAAATTCCGGTAAAGATCTCTACCCCAATCATGTTTCACTTGTTACCCATGTTTTAAGCAATCGCAAAATCCTATCAGAAATTGCTACGAATCTGCTATAAGACGACCAGTATAGTGGTTATTTATTTACTTAATCATTTACTTATTTACTGGTACTAGAATTAGTATTATAAAAAATAAAGTGTATGCATATGTCATCCTACTCCGACAGCAGCAATGCAAGTTCAATTTAAGGACCTGAAGGGCTGTTTCTGTCTTTAATTATTGTGCTTGCGATGGAGCCAGAAAATGTCAAAAACTTTGGTAATGAACAAATGAACACAAATAAAAAGAGTCCTTGGAATATACGTTAACTTCGTCTCGTTGTTTTGAATAATTAGCTAAGATCAAATAAAGTCTATAAAGATCTAGACGATATGTCGACATCACGCTACGACTGCGCGGACATGCTAGTGGCTATATAGATCTATATATATGTGCTTGGTTAAGCTATTCTTATACACTTGAATTTTGTATCATTTGAGTTCAGAAATCTTTGTTATGCACTTTATGATTTCCTCTACGGTAGCTCATCAAAGAGCTTGGTAGTAATTTCATGGCTGTTAGCCTCATAAGTCACCAAGGAACTTCAATATGATTGTTTATCACTACTTGAGATCGGCATTGCTAAATAATCGTCGAAATATGTACTCGTTTGTGTGAGTGATTACTGCCTTGTCCCGGAGACCATGGCTTCCTATTTCAACCTTAGCAAATTTAGGACTTGCATAGTTTGAAATCAGACAAATGTTCCATTAAGTACAACCAGAACAGTAAAGTACATAGTCTCGAATGACTGGGTACACACGGATTTCGATCTTGAGGTTGCTATTAATTTGATTGTAAACCTACTCCATGTAGCAGTATAATATATTGCCCTAATGCAAGAATTCCGCGATGTGCATGTAGAAGCTTATGTTGGGTAGAATATTGACGCTCAAACAAATGGGTGATATTAAATAAGAACTTAAATTGAAGCCTGATGCAGACTGTACAACAGGGCGGAGAGCTTTCCCTTCAGTGTTGCGTGCATTGATGACAACTGATAGATCGGAACAAAGTTCAAAGAATTGTGTGAGAATTATAAATGGAAAATCGAAGAGTACACTCTACTTACCCGACGACATTGCAGTAGACTTGTCAAGGTTGCGCACATAGCTGATATTGGTAGTCGTAAATATAGTTTCTCTTTAAATTGCATTGTAGGTCCGGCGGGAAAATCCCCCTTTTGCATGCTTGACTTGCCGCATTTCTCAGGCCAGGGGGACACTGCCTTATATGAGCTATATAGGTATGTGCAGTCCCAAAGGGTATGGTTTTTCAGCCGTTTTGGTCTGAGATAGGGTATCAATTTTGACCATTTTGGTCTGAAATAGGGTATGGTTTGCGCACTCTTGTCTTCAGATTCGGTATGTTTTTAAGAAGAAGCTACTTCTTCATCTTTAGCCGATAAGACCATCAACAAAATACCTTCTTTTTTGTCTTTTTATTATATTTACGCGAACTGTGTACGTGAAATATGTCTGAAATAGGGTATAAAATTTTTGGTCAGGTCTGAAATAGGGTAGGGAAAATCGCAGGTTTCGGTCTGAAATAGGGTAAGGGTTTCAGGAAGCGGGCCGTACACTCCCAATTTTTCTGGGAGTACCTCCCCCCCTTTCCGGGGTCGCATTCCTTCAGACATGACATCATAATTCTTGAAATGCATCTTCGGATACGAGTCGGATACCGCCGGAGACAAATGCGTTATGCCGTGAATATTCAGAGTCTGTAGGGGCACTTTGTGCCTCCCTCGGGCTAAAGAGGGTTAGAATAAAGTTCTGAGCTAGCACTTTTTCACGCCGAATCCTATCAAGCGCGTCAGTCCATTAAAGGCAATAACATTCTTTGAAAAAAATTTTATTGTTAAAAAAAAAAAAACTCTTTGATACAATTTATACAAGAGTTTTTTTTTTTTTTTGGCATCCTCTCTGTTTATCGACCCTGGTAACCGTAACGTGATCAATGAAGAAAAGGACAAAGACAAATAGGGGTGGCTAATTAAAAGGGAAAATCCCCCTTTAGCGGGGGTTTCCCCAAACAGTTCCGGTACAGATCTGTAACTGAATTATGTTTCACTTGTTATCCATGTTTTAAGCTATCGCAAAATGCCATGAAATTGCTACGAATTGGCTATACGACGACCAGTATGGTAGTATTTATCTACTTATTCATTTACTTTTTTACTGGTATTAGAATTATTAAAAAATAAAGTCTATGTATATGTCATCCTATCCCGACAGTAGCAATGAAAACAGGAAGTTCAATTTTTAATGAGGCCTTAGGAGCTGTTTCCGTCGTTGCAGTGCGTCAATACTCTCTAGTTAATGGCAACATCAATTAAAGGAAACTAATTATTTTGCTTACGATGGAGCCAGAAAATTTCAAAAACTTTGGTAATGAACAAATAAACGGAAACAAAAAGAGTCCTTGGAATAGGTTAACTTCGTGTCGTTTTGTTTTGTTTTTTTCTTTTAGTTTTTATTCTTTTTTTTTTTTGAATAATTAGCTAAGATTTAAAATTATCGTCCATGTAGCAGCGTAATATATTGCCCCACTGCAACCAATCCGAGATGTGCGGAAGCTTATTTATAAGGTAGACCATTGACGCTCGAACAGCTGGGTAATATTAAACCAAGAGGTATAATATTATGGCTCTTGATTAAACTGAAGCCTGATGCAAATTGTACAACAGGGCGGAGAGCTTTACTTTATCTTGCGCCCAATGATGACGTGAAATATATCAGAACAAAGTTCAATGAATTGTGTGAGGAGTTAAAACTGGAAAAGAACACTCACTATACGTACCCGACGACATCGCAGACAACTTGCCAGGGTTGCTCACAAAGCTGATATTGGTAGTCATAAATATATTTTCTCTTTAAATTGTCTTTTCAGGATACGGGAAAAAAAAAAAAACCTTCTCAATCTCATTAATAATGTATGAGGTAATCATTTGGATCACATTGATGCCCCTTGATACGCGGTAAAGAACAGATCCAGACACACGGGATTAGATATCAATTTCCAAAAGACTGATCCAGTACTTGAACAAATGCTTATTAACTTCCAGGATTACAGTAATCATTCTTCGCAGTTAACATTAACGTTTACACTGCAATTCAAGAACATTCCAGAATTTGAACCGGAAAGAAATTTCCGTAGCTGCCTCTGTCCATTTCTCATAATTGCAAATGAGGATGCCAAGGCAAAGTGTGACTGCTTTTAATTAAAAGGCCGAAGTTGTGAAAAAACAACAACAACAACAACAACAACAAAAACAAAAACACAACACCTTTCATAACACTGACTAACAACTATGCACATGCGATAATGAAACAAAAGAAAACAAAGACTGACTATTTACCTGGTCTTTCTGTTTTTGTATTTATTGTTAATAAATTAGGCTCTTTTGAGAAGCCATTTCATAAACTCGGGCTTCGTGTTTCATCAGGGTATGAAAACACTCGAAAACAATAAAAGTACTCGGCCTTCGGCCTCTTGCTTTCATCTGTTTTCTCGTGTTTGGAAACCCTGATGAAACACTCGACCTCGTTTATGCTTGGCCCCTTTCATGATCTTTCAACGTTCCTGGCGGTCAAAATGCATCTTTTGCTTGCGATTTCACTACTGGAAGCAGAGACAAATATATTATGCCGTACTGAGTCAATAACTATACGGTTGTGACAGGGGCACCCAACGACAAGTTTGGGCAGATATCTGTTCGGTGGAGAGTAGTTCGCCTTGGCCTTTCGGCGTCGATTAAGGAGTGCACTCGGATTTTCGCAACTGAAACGTGACCTAAAAGATTCACAATGGAGAAATCATACAGGGGCACCCAACGACAAGTTTCGGTAGATATCTGTTCGGTGGAGGGTAATTCGCCTTGGGCTTTCGGCGTCGATTAAAGAGTGCACTCGGATTTTCGTAACTAAAACGTGGCCTGGAAGATTCGCAATTGGGAAATCATAGTACCTGAGATTTTCGGAAAGGTCGTAATTGCATTTTTTGGCAGTCAAAAACGTGAGCTCGCCTTTTCGGAAAGAAAATAGTCCCCTAGAAAGCCTGTGGAAAGTTCATTTCAGCTTGCATTTTCTTAAAGGAAGATTTTGTTCCCTAACATTTTCGGGCAATTAAACTTTCAACTAGGGAATCCGAACAGATGAACTACCTTCTAGCATCACTTTAAACAGGCTTCAAACGCCATAAGGTACTTAAAAATGCCTTTCTACAGCTTTTGGTTGATTAGACACGTTGGGTGCCCTGATCATAGCCCCTAAGGTTTTCGGAACGGTCGCATTTGCTTTTTTGGCTAGCTTTTTCGGAAAGAAAATAGCTCTCAAGAAAGTTCATTTCAGCTAACATTTTCTCAAAGGAAGATTTTGTTCCCTAAAATTTTCGGGCAATTAAAATTTCAGCTAAGGAAACCGAATAGATCAAATTCTTCTAGCTAACGAAAAAAATTACTTTAAACATACTTCAAACACAGCTTTTGGTTGATTTGGCTCGTTGGGTGCCCTTGGTTATGATAGATAAAGTCTAGTCTACACCAGTTTGGGTGGAAGAACGTTATTAATTAAGCTAGCTGTTAATTTGTTCGCTTGTCACTGAGTGGTCGAGCCTCATTTTCCCTCCGTCTTCGATTTTCCTAGCAAGAGGTTATCACAATGAAATTATCTCTTGTTTGTGTCGCCATTTAGCTGATTTCTGATTTGATGCGTCGTTAATGCATTCGACACGACTGAAGTGCGACGCTAAATTGAGTCTCATTTTGGCGTCTGCTAATATCGTTCGCACAAACGTCCGAGCCATCTTGCCGCGAGTGTGGCGCGCCTCTGAAGTGGACAGCTTACGACAATCTGCCGCGTGTTTTCGCGAGTTTTCAACAGACTGTTGTGGAGTCTTGGACAGGGCTTGTGGAACTGCTTCTCAAGCCTGGGGTGAGTTTATCACTGTAACTCTCTTTGCTAATTGAAATACCGTACAGACTACTGAAAAGTAAAACCCTGCGCCCCTTTCAGTTTTCTGTCTTTCATAATAATAATAATAATAATAATAATGATAATAATAATATTATAATAATTTAAAATAATCAAGTCTTTATTCAAATTGTCATAATTTGTAAGAACTATCGAAGTAAACAAAATATTTACAGATTGAAGAATAAGAAACAGAGTCAAATCTTCTCACAACTTGAATCTCTCATAATTATAATTCGTATAAATATTGTAAAAGTATTGCTAAAAACTTCATTAAAAATTATGTAAGACGGTTGTATTTATAAGATGGCGGCAAAAAATTATTCTTAATAAAAATTACATTATGGCTCCTTCTTGGATTTCAATGTCAGTATCAATGTTCTTAAAAATCACAAAAGGCTTTATGTCATAATCTTAAAAAATTAAAAAAGAAAAAAAATTAATTGTTATAAATAATTTAAAACTTTAAAATAATAATACTACTACTACTAATAATAATAATCTTATATTGCGCATTTAAAACACATTCTCAATGCTCATTACAAAGTTCCATTATCCTTCTGCCCCTCCGAACTACTTCATTCCCTTGATAGTAACTCCATCCAAATTCACCTTATTTGCTTTGGCAAAATAAAATGTGGTCCGAGTCGGAACCTCTCTACAAGTTCACCAGATAAAGCACATGATGCCTTACCATGCGCATTTTATCATGACAGCCATATTTAGAAACATTTTTGACAGATAGCGATTGAGATGCTTGAGCGCTGGGGACAACTGAAGGACGAGTTAGAGCGGCGCACGCGAAGGCCGTAGACCATTTGTTTTCTGTTCTCCCTGGGCGTCTAAAACGTTAACGCACGCCATTTTTCTCCGTCACGTGCAGCTTTGGTGCAGAAATAAGGCAGTTGTAGTAATAAAAAATTATCCGAATCTATATTGAGCAAAAATTGATTTTATTCACTTATTGTTTGGAGATGCTACGTATAAAAGATTTCGTGACTCATCATGTAATAATTCTTATTATCATCATTTTATTTTTTGTTATTAATATCTTTGTAGGAATTCGTGGGAGACGATATTCAGCAAAAGCACTGAGGTCTTGTCAGTGGTAGGTTATGATCGTATCGACCTATCTACCATTTTATGATAGGTATTCTAATTTTCAAGGCTACAGGAACGCTATATCGAGTTAAAATAACAATTTTGCTGACAGTTTTGTCCTGCGATGTGTTTAGTTTTTCTTGTAACATAGCTGTCAGGTCACATCCTTAATCTGCGACCATTGAAACCAGAAGTGTTTTCTGCTGGCAGTGTTAGCTATGCTGTAAGAGGTGATTCCTACAATGTAATTTGGAGTCTGTGAATCAAATCTTTCGAAAACTTTGAAGCATCAGTTTCCAGTGCAGTTGTTTATTTTAAAAGCTTTAATCACGGACAATGATCATTGTCTAATTTCTCCTTACAACAGCACTTCTTTATCAAATATAGAGGTCATGAGAGTAAAAAAAATGACCAATCTCATGATGGCTAAACATAATCTCCCAATTAGTGCTATAATAAATATAAAAACAGTGGGGAGACTTCCTGTTGATATTAGTCATAAAAGGTGCAAGGTATGCCACGCTACGAGTACTAGATTTCCCTTCGTGTCCCTTTAGCTCTATTGACCAGAACATTCCCGCAGAATGAAGCTAATAATTCACTCCCATTTTGCTGTCAAATTTCAGACGGAGATGAGCTGCTGTCGTTGGATTGTGCAACTGTGCCGTGACTGTTTGCTAATTGTCTATCAGTTTGCCGCTGATGCTGAAGCTGCGGACGCAGCATCTCTTTTGTCGCAGTCGACGACCCCTCTGGACGCTGACTCGAGGTCTGTTTTGCTACTTTAAGGTCGCGCAG
>JAEMWC010000721.1:0-15000 GCA_016490735.1 Pachyseris speciosa
TCATGCATATATATTATAATAAGTTTATCAGCGGCTGAAAACTTGGAGTGGGTTCTTTAAACCAGTAAAAAAGACTTATGGTTCAGCATTCTCTTTATCTTTTGCATACTAGACAGATAGAGGATTTTCTTGCTGGTAAACAGCGTACCGGTAGTTTAGCTACTGTTTCATTTAAAAGGTGAAATACATCTTAAACAACATAGCTCAACCTACTCCAAGTAACCACGTGTGCCCTGAATGCATTTTTGTTATTCACTAACTAAAATTAATTAACTCCAAGCGGCACCTGACCATTTCCTGTGAGCAGGAGCTATGGTTTACCAAAATAGCAATTCTACTGTCCTAGCATTGAAATAATTTATATTCTCCTACAAATAGAAGAACAAATCAAATACACTCTATCTGGTGTCCAGAATAATACTTATGGGGAAAGAAAAACTTGGAGTGAAATGTTTGAACGGGCATAAAAACTGATGGTCCACTATCCTCAAATTGTTTTGCGTCCCGACAAACAGACAAGGGATTTCCAAAGCCAAAGTCCTGTTCTTAGTAATGAATTAAATCAGTTTACAACTGCAAAAGAATGAATACTCTGATTTTCATTGATCTCCATTAACTGTGAACAATAAAATAGCAAATAATACCAGGTCTTATTATTCTCATTTTTCCGTTCTCAAGAAGTGCACGGATAAGTTCGAAAGGGAAGAAGTCTATGTTGAAATACCCATGCAGTGAATGCCACAAAGCAGTTAGAAACAACCAAAACGCCATCTTGTGTGCCACATGTGGAAACTGGTCACACGCTAAATGCCTCAATATGTCTCGGACTATTTTCCAGTACTACTTAGACCAGCCTGATATTGATTGGACCTGTCCAGCTTGTGCTCTACCGCCACTAACGGACTCCTTCTTTGAAGAAGTTTCTGAAGGTGATACACTAATTCCAGCCGAGGAGTATCAAGCGGAAACAACTCAAAATACGGCCTTCGAGCAGCTTCTTCACAGAGATGTCACAGAAATTACTTCTGAAAACGATCAGCTAGAACTCTTTAGGAAACATCACAATAAGGATTTCTTAATTGCCCACTTGAACATTAACAGCATCCAAAATAAATTTGAAGAACTGACCGAAGTAATCAAGAAAATCAACGCCCACATAATGTTCGTAAGTGAGACCAAGATCGACGCGAGCTATCCCAACGCTCAGTTCAAAGTTCCGAACTACTCCCTCTACCGAAATGATAGGAAAAAGGGCGGCGGTGGAATTATGGCTTTAATATCTCAATCGCTAGTCAGGACACAGCTTAAACCTGATAAATCCTTTAAGACACTGGAAATAATTGCCTTCGAAATCAAAACAGATATGGACAATATGGTAATTGTTGGTATTTATCGTCCCCCGAGAGCTCTGTGTGGCGAATATCAAATACTGTTGGAAAGCGAACTCAGTTATGTCTGTAACTGGGCAAGCTTGAACGGAAATTTTGTTGTAGTTACTGGCGACCTAAATCTGAACAGACTTCGCCCTGACAAACCTGAAGGTAAACTGCTTCTCGATTTGGAAGTTGAACAAGGTTTTGAATGTCTAATTACTAAGCCAACAAGAATAGAAAAGCGTGGAATAATTATAACAGAGAGTTTAATAGATGTTTTGCTCACTAATAGACCGGATAGCGTCCAGCTATCTGGTAATTACCATCCCTGCTTAAGTGATCACGACCTTGTTTACGGTGTCCTGAAGCAGAAAATAAATCACAACAAACCAAAGGTCATCACATTTAGGAGCTATAAGAACTTTGACCCTGAACATTATAAACAGCTTTTGTCCTCTGCCCCATGGCACGTTGGACAATTGTTTGATGACGTCGACGATCAAGTTTACGTGTGGAATGCACTTATGAACAATATACTGGACGAAGTGGCACCCGTGAAAAAAATGCGTGTGCGTGATAAAGATGTGCCCTACATGACGTCTCATTGGAAAAGTGCGATTAGAGCAAAACGCAAAGCAAATGACAAGTTCTTGAAAGACAAAACGCCAGAAAATTGGGAATTACGACGTAAAGCCAGAAACGAGGCCACTAAACAAAGAAGAATCGCCATCAAACAGTACTGGTATAATAAGTCAAACGATTTGAAAATCAATCCCAAGGCGTTCTTCAAAACTTTCAAACCATTTTTGGGCTCTAAGAGCTGTACTGAAAGAAACGACATCCACTTAAAAATAAACGGCAGTATGATAACGAATCAACATCAAGTGGCTGAGGAATTGGTTGAGCATTTTGCTACCTTGGCGGATGGCATTGGCGGTACAGCGATTGAAAGAAAGTCAATAGAGGACTTTAGAGACCATCCTTGTGTTCAGAGGATACAACATGAAAATAGGAATTCCACTCAGACCATCGAAATCGAATTGGTTACACAGGGACAAGTCCTTGCAGTTCTCGATTCGCTGAACATAAACAAAGCCACCGGCACTGATGGAATTCCTTCAAAGGCTTTAAAAACAGGTGCTAATGAATTATCCGCTCCACTAACCACCTTGTTCAATTCTTGTATTAACAAGAATGCATGGCCTAGTGAATGGAAGTATGGGCTTTGGGCCCCAGTATACAAAAAGGATGACAGGAATGCAAAGGAAAACTACCGGCCCATAACTCTCTTACCATGTGTAAGTAAAGTTCTTGAGAAGTTGGTTGGAGCGCAGATCAACTCTGGCTTTGGTAATCGCATTTACCAACACTCATCCGCTTATCGCAAAGCTCACAGCTGCGAAACAACATTGATCAATTTAGTAGAAGATTGGAGACTGGCGAGGGATCGAAAACAGGTTGTGAGCATACTTTCAACTGACATGTCAAAGGCATTTGACTCGTTACACCCACCACTACTTCTGAACAAGCTTGAAGCGTACGGTTTTCAGGAAAGCGCTATTCAACTTTTAAACAGCTATTTAAATGAACGGAAATATCAAGTAAAGATCGGCCGTCATGTTAGTTCTAGCCGATTCGTGAGTCGTGGCTGTCCTCAGGGTTCCGCGCTTGGCCCGTTGTTATGGAATGTTTTCCAGAATGACCTATCCTACTGCCTAACAGCGAACTTGTCTATGTATGCCGACGACCATCAAATTTACCACGCAGGAGCAGACCAGGCAGCTGTGACTTCCCAGTTAAAGGATAGTGCCAATTTAGCAACAACGTGGTACGATTCTAACTTATTGGCGGGAAACCTCAAAAAGTACCAAGTTTTGAACTTGGGCTTCACTCAAAATGACAGCAATATTTGCGTGAATGATGTTGTGATTGAATCTAAAGATAATATCATACTTCTAGGAGTAGTGTTAGATTCTAAGCTAAATTTCTCTGAGCATGTAATTTCTATCTGTAAAAAAGCCAGCCAGAGAATTGGTGTTCTAATGAGACAACGTAATTTAATTCCTATGAAATCTAAGTTAATATTATTCAAAAGCGCGATATTACCATTCCTCACGTACTGTCACCTAGTGTGGCATTTTTGTAAAGCGAGTGACACTCGAAAGCTTGAAAGACTACAAGAAAGAGGACTTAGAGCGGTTTTCAAGGATAATAATTCTAGTTATGAACAACTATTAGAGAAGGCAGATCTGCCAACACTACTAAATAGTCGCTTACAGGATCTGTGCATCCTTATGTATAAGGTAAAGCATAAACTGTGCCCTGCATATATAAGTAACATCTTTAAAGAACCAAATAGTAATTACAATCTGCGGCAAGCAGATTTCTCTATACCTAGGTATGAGACAGTCACCTATGGCAAGCACTCTATTAGATATTTTGGGCCTAGGCTATGGACAAAACTACCCAAGAGTATCAGGGACGTCACAACCCTAACGTCGTTTAAAAGCAAGATACGCCAACTCAATATAAGTGAACTTTTAGATGATGGCTGCGCAGGCTGTAGCCTTTGTTCATTTTGACTTCTGTGTATTTTTACTATAAATCTCTTAATTAGTTAACTATAGATATTTTACCTACTACTGTATATAGTTTTTAGTTTGTATATTCTCCCCTAATTGGTGTCCCCAAATTAGTAAGGGATTTGTTCCCTGGCTAGACGGTTCTTTGACACTTAAATAAAGTTTCTATTCTATTCTATTCTATTGTTTAGTGCATGAAATGCTCGTAATTAGAGAATTAACTCCATATCTCAATGTCCAATCGCACTCAATTCAAACAAAACTATTTGCGTGACGTTGCATACTTAATTAAGAAGTATTTTAATCTTAAGCGAATAATTTTCTGACAGTTTATTTTAATGCATTTGAACTTGAAAATGGTGTCACGATGACACCGAAATGTTGTTCTTGTCTATCGCTAATTTTACTTGTCTATGTTTTATTAAAAACCGTTGCTTATACTTATTATTCTGGGTATAATAATTAGGTTGTCACCAAACAAAGATGCAATAATGTAACTATATAAGTGGGCAAAGTAGGCATGTGGAACCATACTTATCTGATAGATTAAAAAAAAAGAGAAGTTCGTTTTGGGTTCCTTAAGGACGTGACGCCCTCAGCATGCCTTTTGAAAACCTCAGACATGCATGAAGTTATGGAAAGACATCACCAGCTCCACCGGACAGCCCATTGGGCAAAACTCTTGCCACCCAGTAAAACAAGGTTACTGAGAAATAGAGGTCATTCTGATATACTTCTACACATTAGAACCGAACGTTTCAAACGTTGTTCAAAAACTAGATGCCATTTTAACGACATTTAATTTTCATACTACTATGACTGAATTTTTATCTTAGTTCAACTGTAATCCGGAACGTTTGTTTTTGGGATTAATAAAGACCCTTTATTGGTTCAACCCCATAAGTTGCTCCAGAGGAAAACGATCTTGTGAGAAAATTACTGGCCGAAGTTTCGGAAATTTGCAAAGAAAAGGAGCAGCTGAGGAATGACTTGGGAAATCTTGAGTCATCGGCCGAGGAGACAACTCTTTCACCGACTTAAAGAAAGCGGAGTAACTGTAAAATACACTGCCACATCGAGTCCTTTACTGCCGGAAAAGGGGCGAATACGCGCTACGCAGTGAGTTTAATGAATGTAAGAGGAATCGATCTGCGATCTCAGCTTCCTTCGATTCGCGAGTCACGTTTTTAGAACGAGAAATACTCTCTTGTGCTTCTGCTGGCCACGCTCACCACTGCCTTCGGACATACTTCTCACCGCTAAATAACGAGGACGCCATTTCGAATTCACAACTTATTTTTTACTTGGATAAATGACACACTTCAACTTCAATTAATTCGTTTCTGCTTATCGCGTTGTCGCCGGGCTATACGAAGAACTTAGTTCGAGTGGCAGGGTATTGTGAAGTTAAACCGGAGCAGAGCCGTTTGCGTGTGAGGAAAAAACGAAGCTTTTAGAGACCTTAAGATCGAAGTTTGGCCATCTTACCGCAAACGGCAAACCGCAGTTTGCGGTTAGCGGTTTCACGTTAGCTGTCTGCCCATATTCGGGACTTAAGATTCGCGGGTAACAAATAGCCGGCCTCCATGGTTGTTTTCGTTCATTCGTTTACTTCTATTTTAGCTGAGAAATCGTCTTAAAAATTACGTTTCTATGAAAAAGAATTCAATAATTAATAGGCGAAAGAGTTCTAAAAAGTAGTATTTCCTCTCAAACGTGGGATTGTGATGTTTTAGGGTGCAAAAAACCTTGCGGTAAATCACTTACTTCTAGAGTGTGGTCTAGCCGTACAAACGTGAACCTCAAACCGCAAACCTGACGGCAAGGCACTGGTCACGAGACTTCTCGACGTTCGCGGTTCGCGGGAAATGCCGAAAAACTTCAATCTTAAGGTCTCTTTTTTCGCATTTCGACGGTGAAACCGCTATAGCGCCTCTTCTCTCCACTGTACTCGAGAAGCTCTATCGGCCACTTCTCGATCCGGTATCAAGATAACTTCGCAACTTGCGATGGAGCTGAAATCCGCTAAGCTTTGTATAATCTTTTATATCACGCCCTCATCGGAAATATTTGCTTTCGTTACTTCATTTCCCTTGCGACTTAATGTCTAAATTAACCAATTAGACGGTCATTAATGCAAGTGCGGCCGCAACACTACTAGAACAGAGACCTGAAAAAAATTTTCAGGCTCTGAGCGGGATTCGAACCCACGACCTCTGCGATGCCGGTGCAGTGCTCTCCCAACTGAGCTATCAAAGCCACATGAGAGCGGTCGTATGCGGGTTAGCCCTTTATATGGACGTTATACTTGGCCCAAGTATAGTAAAGAATGAAATTAATTTCATTCTTTACTATACTTGGGCCAAGTATAACGTCCATATAAAGGGCTAACCCGCATACGACCGCTCTCATGTGGCTTTGATAGCTCAGTTGGGAGAGCACTGCACCGGCATCGCAGAGGTCGTGGGTTCGAATCCCGCTCAGAGCCTGAAAATTTTTTTCAGGTCTCTGTTCTAGTAGTAGAGACCTTAAGATCGAGGTTTGGCCATCTTACCGCAAACGGCAAACGGCGGTTTGCGGTTAGCGGTTTCACGTTAGCTGTCTGCTCGTATTCGGGACTTAAGATTCGCGGGTAACAAATAGCCGGCCGCCATGTTTGTTTTCATTCATTCGTTCACTTCTATTTTAGCTGAGAAATTGTCTTAAAAATTGCGTTTCTATGAAAAAGAATTCGATAATTAATAGGCGAAAGAGTTCTAAAAAGTAGTATTTCCTCTCAAACGTGGGATTGTGATGTTTTAGGGTGCAAAAATCCTTGCGGTAAATCACTTACCTCTAGAGCTTGGTCTAGCCGTACAAACGTGAACCTCAAACCGCAAACCTGACGGCAAGGCACTGGTCACGTGACTTCTTGACGTTCGCGGTTCGCGGGAAATGCCGAAAAACCTCAATCTTAATCTCTCTAGTGTTGCGGCCGCACTTGCATTAATGACCGTCATCACTCAATTGCTACTATGGACAAAATTAATTTCATTCTAACCAATTAGAATTTAGCGTCCACCTGCGGACGCAGAAATACAGTTGAGCCCCGGTAATTCGAATTGCCAAGGGGAAATTGAAATCACTTCGAGTTATCGGGGTTTCGAGTTATAGGGGTTTTGAACACTAAAAAGACCAGAAACACTTACAAAAATAATTTTTTACTTTTTACGGGCCGATAAGCAAAACCCCTGCACTGCAGTAGTTGCTGGAAAGGCTGTGAACTGAGGTGACGGAGAAGGGATGTAAGTGCCATGTACATTGAATTTTGAGGGAAGAGGAAACATATTATTGTTCTCAAAAATGAACTGGGCAAGATTGACAAGTAATGACAAACAACAGATCGATTCCAGATTACGCGCCATTGTTTCTCTTCGCCTGGAAGAACGGTCAAAACTTTTTGTTTACGAACATACACTGAAATGTGTGATATCGACAAAGGTCAAGATTAAATGTAATCTTCCGGTGCAAAATGTTCTGACTCATTTAATAGTCAGCAAAAGTGAAAATCGACTTCGAGTTATCGAGGGTAAAATTACAAAGAAAAGTACCAGAAGGGAAGGAAAAATCGCTTTGAGTTCGCGGTGTTTCGAGTTATAGGGGTTAAAATTACAGTAAATATATGAGGCAAATGCAAGGGAAATCAGTTTTGCTTCGAGTTAACGGGAAATTCGAGTTACCGAGGGTTCGAGTTATCGGGGTTCAACTGTAAGCAAATAGGTGTTTTTCAAGCAGGCATTCCTTTTCCCCTTTCCTTCCCAGCCTTTCCAATTTTCCCTCTCTTTTACTCTCCTCTTCCCCCTCCCCTTTTACGCCTACCACCCGGGCTACAGAATGCATACGGAGTGCTCCTGATCGGTGCAGCTAGTGAATCTAGCCTAAGGGATTTCCTTGAAGCTTACGAAGCTGTTTCAGATATTTACGAGTGGCTGCATTTGAACTGCAATGCCACCTGCTAGAGCAACAGGCTCCGGCCATCTTTGCTGTTTCTGCGATCAAGACTACATGATCAAACGGGTTTCTAGACGGCAAGCTTCTCAAACATCGGGAACATCAGTTTCGGTCCAGTTGCCACGAAAGCATTATAGTGTTATCGGGGAGCAGGGTTGGCGTAGTGGTGAGAGCACTCGCCTTCCACCAATGTGTCCCGGGTTCGATTCCCGGACTCGGTGTCATATGTGGGCTGAGTTTGTTGGTACTCTACTCTGCTCCGAGAGGTTTTTCTCCGAGTACTCCGGTTTTCCCCTCTCCTCAAAAACCAACATTTGATTTAATTTGATTTGATTTGAGATTTGTAATTAGTAGGCGAAGAGCCACCTTGTGGAAGTACTACTAATAAATCGTTATTATTATCATTATTAAAAAACCAATGTTATTATTATTATTATTATGAAAAGTCATAAGAAGAAAATAATAATAATAATAATAATACTTTCGAGTGCGCTCACCTGTTGAACTCGATCGCTTTACTGTGCATAATGAAAATAAGGGAGCTACTCGTAGTCTCCTTTTTTGCCGAACATAATATATATCTTTATTAAAAACTGAACTTTGTTTGACTTTTTTTACTACTTCACAAAACACTACAACTCTATTTTACATTACACTGCACTACCTCACATAAATTTACTTACTTACAATACATCATTGTTATATATTACATTGCATTACAGTACATAAAAACAATTCACTGAAGAAATTACTAATTACAGAGTTAACAACACACATTACAACCATGTTGGACCATAAAAAATAGGATTGACAATAGACAAGTACAACAAGGATGGAAAAGGAAAAAATAACTCATTTACGTATCGCAAATGCAGAGAGTGGTCCATCTTTTTCATTGGCTAGTCGGAGACAGGCTAATAGCTCATATACCTGCTGTACCTAATACAGCCGCCAGCAAATAAAGAAAGCTGAATAAAACTGGAGGACCTTAACCGGCGGCTATTAAAAATCGTCTCACAGGAGAATTAATGAGTAGCAATTCCGAAAATTGAACCAAAATAAAAATGAAATTCATGACTGGGAATGTTAGAACGCCAAAGAGCAGTGCTGCCATCGTGTTTAACAAATTTTGTTGCCGCGCTGCGAAAATTTTCCGAGCTGTTGATGTTCAACTTATAAGAAAACACACTTTCATGTACCGAAATACCGGAAGAGTCAAATAACTTAACTAAAAGAAATGGAAAAAAAATGTTTCAACAACAAGTGTCGACGTCGCAAGTGTGTAAATATGCTCATAAGTGACTCTATTCAAAACAAAGTGAGCTGCCATTATGTCAGCAAAGGTTACAGCGGCATTCACTATATAAATCATGTGACGATCGCCATTAAAAGTTGTTAAAAACTAAAAATTAACACAGTTGAAATTTTTCTTTTACCTGCAGTCGATGCAACGCATTAATCACCAGCTTCAAATTTTCGATCCTTATAAATACTATCAGTATTTTTTGCAAGAACGAGAAAAATTGCTCTTCTTGTTGTTTTTGTTTTTCTGGTCGGCCGTGGGGCCAGTTTTTGTGCCACGCATCATACAAATTTCAAAAAGCTACCTGGACATTTGTCTTGCTTATTCCTCCTATATCTTGTTTCTGACAAGGGTTTAGTGAGACAATGTTCCACTCCATCAAAATAAATCGAAATCGTGTCTTCATTTTGATGAAATTCGTACCTAGTGGCGTTGTTTTGATGGATTACAAGTTCGGCTCCTTCTGCTCGTACATCTAATAGGTGAAAGCCGTTCCTCTCGCTTTTAGCAATGATTGAATATTTTTTTTGCCAAACCGCTGCCATTTACAACTATTCAGAGCAAATAAACTCAACACTTTTTCCAAAACAACCCTAAAGTGAAGCTTCCACGTTGTCCTCGGACCGTTTCATGAAATTCATTCGATTTTGCCCAGAAACGTTAAAACACAACCAAAGGTTTTCGCACCCTTTTTGATTGGTCATGGGATGGCAAAATATTTCCTTTTCTCGGTTTTCTCTTTCTCTAGGTTAATTCAGTTTCGCTTTTTTGTTAAGATTCTTTATTATGCGTTGTACAGTTTTGAATAAAACCATTGTTCTACTTAGGCTTGCTGGATAGGAATTGGTTATAACCAGCTCGGCGCTACGCGCTTTGTTGGTTATTTATCACTTCATATCCAGCACGTCCTTGTAAAATAATCGTTAAATATATTTATGCAAAACAAAAACAACAATCATGAGCTGTTTTGTAAAGGTTCTAAAAAGCTCTTGGTTTTGATATACGAGCTCTCTGTAGATATATTGGTAGAATTTATTTTTTTTTTATTTATAACAGATCATCATTTTGAAGAACTAGTTTATTTTTCACATCAGTAGTTAGTCTCTGTGGAGGAAAGAAGAGAGGAAGAGGGGAATCGGGCGCCTTTATGAAACCCCTGGAAGGAATGCACATCTTCTCTCCCCTTTCTAACGTCTGGCTAATCAGAATTTGCATTTTGTTTTGTAACATGCTGAATTAATTTAGGAAGGTTTCTCTGTCGTATCAGTGTAGAGATTTTTCAGTTTCTAATTTCTTCGATAGTTTTTCATTAATTAACAATAAAACACAAATAGCAGTGATAAACACGATCTCTGAACAACGGATGTTATAAACGTGTATTCTTTTATCATGTTTCTCACTACTGTTTGTGTTTTATTCTTAACTATAAGCTTCTAAAGATGGCAAAGAAAAAAAATGGTATTGGTACACTATCCTAATAGGCACGGGTTTTAATTTTGAGTTCAATGTTCAGTGCCTTAAGATATCTTGTTTTCTTTAGTTTCCCCAAAGGTTGTTTTGCCGTGGTCAGGTCCTGGGATTGCGTTTCGGGAGGGATACGGCAAACTTTGGTGTTCAGCCATTGGAATTCCTCCTATAAACATAACTATAATAAGGAACTCAACGGTTGTGGCAAGTGGGACAAACTATGCAAGCATCCAAACAAGCGGAGACGGTATTTACAAATGCCGGGCAATTAGTAAGGATGGAACTGACGAGCAAGTAATAATCAGTGGTGAGGAAACCCAATTTGTTTCAAACTTTCGTCTTTTACACTGAACTTCGCGGAAGCGTTTTCATTTTGTTTTTGCAATTAATTACGCCATTTGAAAGGATTCTGTTGTGTTGTAGGTGTTGCTTGTTTCCATTTCTCGCCCTCCCAAAAGCTAACTTATAAGTTTTTACTTTACGTATATTGTTAAATACTGAAATATGATAAATACTAAATAGTTTTTCCCGTGGTTCCTGCGTTAAATGCCGCAAAATGCGACTCAAATCATTGAGCCTAGTAGTAGAAATCCCACTTGTATGATTTCCTGAACAAGATAAGGTGCGATATTGATCAATACATGTCAGTACCACTGGCTTCGTTAATTATGCACGGGGTACCCTATGCACAGTTCGTTCCTTTTCTCCTTCACTAGAGATTCCCAACCGTGCAAGCGAAATGAAAGCTGTACGAGTTTGAATGAAATTAAACAGTAATATATGTTGGTAAAGGGTTATATCAGGGGGTTAAATGGAAGCATTAGACGTCCAAAACAAACAATTTCATTGTTACAATGACGAAATGTCTTGTACATTTATGACCTTAGTCCGCGCGTTTCGCGTCCTTTCTCTGGCTTAGCTTTGCTTTCAGTAGAGGTAAGTTGACAAGTTCGTCCGGTTTAGACCGCTTAGAGAGAACCCAACAGATGTGTATGAAATGACAGGCACATCAGTAAACATGCTTTTTAACGTCTGTTAACACTCAAAGCTAGCGCTATTTAAAACTCATTTAATTTACGCTCGTGTCTCTGTTTGGCTTTTGTTTGTTGGTTTTATTGTTTTGCTTTTCTAATTGATTTTTGTCATCACGGCGGGGTTTTTTACTTTCTTGGAAAACAACCAGTAATGAACTGTGATAATTAAAACGAACAGTTGGTATCAACCCAAGCAGGAATTTCGCTTTCTCATTCACACTTGCTAGTCTTTCCAATTCGTTCTCGCGAATTTAATCCGTTTCTGCAATTGCTAAAGTCTCGATACTCGTCTTTCCCGCGACATAGTCAATCGAAACCAATCAAACTCAATCCATGGATCTGCGAGATTGTGTGGTCTACTGTGAAATGCAGGATACTTAAACGCCTTAAGGGACCTTTCTATAGTGTAATTCGAATAATTCACTCCCATTCATATGGTAAAATGATGCAGTATCGTAAAGTAGTTTACACTTCGTCTCGAAAACGGATAACGAGAACACACTTTTTTGTAAATTTTCTTCTGATCACTTTTGTTAGCATGTCCAAAGCAATGTGTCTGTGCTCCCGCTGGTGTGTGGTATAATTCGTCCTTGGTAAAGGTATCGTGTACAGGAAAGCAACTGACGGCTGTCCCAGGACTGTTGCCAGCTAATACATATGAACTGTAAGGACCATCACCATACTGGCTACTTAACATTGCTCAAAATATTCGGTAATATTATTCAACACATTGTGACAATGTCCAAATAGGGTCATAGCATCCTCAATAGTCGGCGTGCGCGCTCAACAGATATCCTGCGATGTACGTAATTTTGTGCGTCACGGAGTAAAATGGCGGCTTTTCCAGCTTGTGTGTGTGTGTGTGTGTGTGTGTGTGTGAGTGTGTGTGTGTGTGTGTGTGTGTGTGTGTGTGTGTGTGTGAGTGTGTGTGTGTGTGTGTGTGTGTGTGTGTGTGTGTGTGTGTGTGTGTGTGTGTGTGTGTTTGGGGGGGGGGGAGCAATAAAACCCGAAAATAGCGCTTTGTCATTAATGTGGTGAATAATAAGACAATTATCCTTCTCAATCTTGCGGAATATCGCCTGATTTTAGCCAATTCGGCCTACGGCCTCGTTGGCTAAGTATCAGACGATATCAGGAGCCCATCGCCAGGAGCGTACAACCGCCCTATATTACTGTCACGGCGTTTTCACAGACCAATTTATTTTTAGATTAAATTTCCCGCCAAAATCAGACTCTCGCAGGAGTTTAATGACCAATCACAAGTCGCTGCACGTGCCACAAGGATCTACACGCAAGGAGCCTTTGTTTTTGCTCATTAAAACTGTTGTTTTGTGGTGCTCTCGTTGCCGTCGCCGTCCTTGTTGTCCTTTTTCGCGGGAAAAGAAAGTCTAAAAATAGATCGGTCCGTAAAAATGCCGTGACATAGGCTCAGTATGGGAGTTGGACGCTCCTGGTAATGGGCTCCTGACGATATTCCCCGCGATTTCGCAGGAATTTTTACATATTCTACCTCCAAAGAAGAAAATAGGGCAAGAGTAGGTGCTTGAAAATTTTGTTCCGTGAAATTTGGAATGCATGGGTAAAGAGACTTCCATTTCATCAGAAATCTATACCATACTTAAGCAATTTGATGGGTTAACAAAAAGATGAGCCTTTAGATAAAATGGAAGTGTTTTATAAACCTCACTGGAACATTGCAGGGGATAGGAATTAAAGGGAGAGGTAGAAATAAGATTATAATATGTGAAGGAGCTCAACCAAAACTTGTAAAATTCTTAGGCATTGGGTGAATTGATGTTACGTGAAACCTTTTGCATTGTTATTTTCACAGGCAGTTTTCTCTTATAATGGAAAGATACGGTCTAATAATCCACAATGGTCGAACCAAGAAGGCTCCCATTCGGAAATCATGACTCAGTTCTCACATGATTTCACCAATGAAAACGCTGTTCTCTTTCTAAGTGAAATAGGGGATCAGATCAGTTTAACCCTCCTCCCCCTCCAGTCGCCCAAAGAAGACCAAACCGAGCCCTGTCTAGACCAAGCGAACATGAATCAAATCTCGTGACGCGCCCTAAGCGTCACAAAGTTTACGGGATTCTGAACTGTTGTAAAATCTGAAAAAAGAATCGGGTCATGATTTCTAGGTCAAATTTTTACGTTGAATTCAGTTTATGACCACTACCTCCCCCCCAACTCCCACCCCAGTCCCCTCAAACTGCATGCTATAATGCTATTATGCTGATGATGTCAAAAATGGTTTAATTACTCGATTACTTTGGTCACAATTTTCTTAACAAAGCTTTTTTTATCTGTTTTTCAGGGACTTGTCCAATAACACATTGGAAGACTTGCCGGCAGGAGCTTTTAGTAACATGACACAACTCTATCGCCTGTAAGAATGATGCTTTTTTAGTATAGATTTGTTTCCTTGAATACAAATATTTAAATATTCTAATTCTAACGGATGGAGTATAAGGGCCAATAAGGATATTTGCTTTATTTGATGAAAAATGTTCTCGCTGGCAAAGCAAAAATACGTTATATTAAATTTGTGGAAGGTCTTATTAACACATTTGCGCAAGGACATCGATCAAAAACCAATAACTGTTAAGTAGTAGTGGTATTCTTTTAACAAAAGTTGATTATTGACTAAAACACGTCATAATTTTCATTTTTCTTTGGAATAAGGGTTCGAGTTGATTGTGTTACCGTCTTAATGCTTTCTCAAAATTCTTGGAAAAGAAAGAAAACATGAGGATTATCAGAGTGTATTTTCTTTTAATAAAGCACGGGATTTTAATAGTTAATTTTTTAGAAGGATTGACGTAAGCTGATTGTTTATAACCTCTTCGCCGGTCAACTGATCAGTACTATTTTGCAGTGCAAACTGAGTCGTTTCGCCCCAAACTGTTTGTGTGATTGCAGCTTTTGAATGCTAGTAAACCGCGTAACGTTATTGTGGAACATAATTCGAGATAGTTACTAAAACACCACATGAGTACTACGAGTAACATACGAGTACATACAAGTACCATACGAATACATACGAGTAACACACAGGTAACATACGGTCACATGTGGGTAATATGCAAAAAAAAAAATTCAAAGTAAAATACAAGAAATTGGATTTTTCTCCGAAATCTTCAATTTCTATTTTTATTCCTCGGTGTATTAATTAATTAATTAATTAATTAATTAATTCAAGGGTGTAGTGTGGGAAGAAGTTAGCATTTGAGTGTGTGTATTTG
>JAEMWC010000721.1:25000-87500 GCA_016490735.1 Pachyseris speciosa
GAAGAATGTATCCATTTCATGTTGAGTTGCTGCTATGTGACTACTGTGATTTTAATGTATACAATATGAACCAACGAACGTTGCATACAAAATAAATAAATGAATAAACGTTAACGACAGTTTGCGCAAAAGGACGAGTAACCAAGCAGATTTAGAATTGACCAACAATGACAATTAAACAGTACATATCACGTGCCATCTGCTATATGCGCAGTTTGGAAAAGTAATCGGAAACAGTACTGTGAATAGTAAAATTCGTTTGGCTGAGAAAGTCATTCAAGAGTGTGGAATTTCCATGTGATTACTTTAACCAGTAATCCAGTAAATCATCCAATAGAGAAAGTATACGAAGAAGAAGTGACTTTGAAATAAATTTCACTATTTAAAAAATGCGAAAAACTATTACTTGAAAATCATCTTAAAGTTTTTAAAAGGCTTAAAAAACCGACAACGTTTCGACTCTAGCCTTCGGGACTAATGATCGAGTATAGTGCCAATGAAATATTTAGAATAGTGTCAACAAAAATTATTTGGTTTTCGTTTTCTGTTTTTGGTAAATGTCTCCCCAGTAAAGCAACAAATACGCTACATGAAAACTCATGGAGGGCTTCACATTTGCACAAGGTCATTGACCAAAAATCAGCAAACATGACACTTTACTTAAATAACCAAACATCATGTTAAGGCATGATGTTATTATGTCGATAGAATTCTCCATTATACTCTTCCGCCCTCCTCTCCTAATTCAAAACCATCTATTGGATTACCATTTTGCATACTACATCTGTCTTTCAGTAGGCGCCTTTTCCGCCCCACCTGTGCTGAACATGATATTTTATTCACTTGACACAACAGTGTCAACTTCTAGACTTTTATTTGATATCGATTACAACCGCCACTTTATAGGAGTGGCCAAAAATGCCAATTCATGAGTCGATATTTATTACAATCATACCGTATTATCTCCAGCAAACTAGTTCGACGCCACGCAGAGCTCCCGTATTCGGAACGCAACAATGGCATTATTGTCACGTTGGTCAAGGCTACTGCTTTAATTGAGCGGTGTCATGGAAACTTTTCTATCTTCAAAGCTTAAAAACCATGGAATCTTCTGGCCTGACTCAATGGCGCTAACAATTTATTAATGCTTTTGAAATGCAAAAGTAATTGGAATTGTCATATGAAAGGTTCACTCTAAAAAAAAAATAGAAAAGGAAAAATAATCATACTCCCCGTCTGAACTGAGTAGAACCCACGAGTTTACGACCATGTACAACTGCCAGAGTCCTGTGCGGATCGGTAACGTCTAGAGGGCAATAGATACGGCATTTGGCCTGGCTGCAAATGAGAATAACATCCTGGACGTGTTCATATCAGGCCGAACTGCTTGAGACGTGTGATGTTAATGCCCATTATGAGCCAACAACTCATTGTTCTTGCTGCCTCGTTTTACATCACACAGAAAATCAATTTCGAAAAAGAACGTTAATGCTCAGAGTATACCTATCTTATTTAAATTATGCAGAATTAGAGAACGTGAATACTTGGATATCGTAAACTAGAGGGAAGTAACAGCTTCAGAATAAAGAGCAAAAAGAATTGATCCAAGACTCAAGTGTAAGACTTGACTTAAAGATCTGGCAAAGCAGTTTAAAAAAATCGGCTATAGTTCGAGTCTATCAATATGCGGGTTGCTTTGAGCACCTTATCGATTTTCGGTAAGGAGAGCTCTACATTTGGACGTTAGTGTGGGGCATTTTGAGCAGAAAACAAAATTGTCCATTTCCTTTTTATTTTACTTTATCTTTAAGTACAGAACGTAAAAAGATAACTGTAGTTCAGTAGAAAATGATGTTAAAATGAGAACAATGGGTGTACGCTGTGATTTTCTAGTTTGTCACGATAAGACTTTCTAAAGTTAATACGCAGTCTCCGTCAAGGATATTTGAAGCGTCTTTGTATATTTTTTTAACAACAGCGCCCGATTTAATATCACAGCCTGTACGCTTGCCACTTTACTTTGCTGTCTTCCCGCACAGAGTGACTTGTTTTGACATATTCTCTTCACCTCACATAATAGAAACCTGGAGCTAAAAACGAACCTCGGAAGCAGACAATCGCCATCATTTTCTTGCACGTGTGATTGCGAGTATTTGCGACAAGGATGACTGAACAACGATGGCGGGCGATTTATAATAACGCTGATTGTCTCACATATCCTTCCCGCAAACTATCATATTGAATGTAGTGTCTCCAGAAAAACCTAGGATAAGTAGACGTTAAGGAGAGAGAGAAGGGGGGGGGGGGGGGGGGACTCAAGTGTAAGACTTGACTCAAACATTTGGCAAAGAAGTTAAAAAATCGGCTATAGTGCGAGTCTACCAATTGATATGCTGGTTGCTTTGACCATCTTATCGATTTTGATACTTGATTTGACGTTTGAGAAATACGCTTTTGGCTCGTTTACTTGACGCACATATTTCATGGAGAGTGTGAATCAAAGTAGCCTGCGTGTCAGGCGCTAGAAAGGGAAGGGTGAAAACGGGCGCTTGAAAGGAGGAGAGCCCTCGAAAAACTTGCCTTGCTTCGCGCGACAACCTGCTTTTTCCCTCTTCACTTGATTTATCTTTCTAGAGCCTGTCACGCGGGATAGAATCACAGCCGCGAGAAATTGGGGAGTGATACCACACTGCGCGCTGCGAGCCACAATTGGCTCGTAGCTGTGTTTTGCTGTCATTTGTTTCATTGTTATACTTGCTTATATCCCAGCATATAACATCAATCCTCAGTTTACGCGTTCACTCCTAAGACCCCTTCTTCTGGGTTTGTCATTTGAGCATATCCTGCGGGAACAAATGACTAAATTTGAAGACACTAGACACATTCGACAAAAGAAAACAAGGAACATGTAGCTCCTTTTGTCGGTCTTCTTCCTTTTCCCTCTGCGTTCTGTGGACTACGGACTAAGTATAAAACACGGACTGAGTATAAAATGCGGACTGAAGGCTGTGGACTAAGTACAAAACGCGGACAGAGTACAAACGTGACCTAGGTCATGGTGTAGGCCATGGCCAACCCTATGGCCCGCCCTATGGCGCACCGGTGGTCAATTGTTTTAAAAATCGGTTCAGCACTGCTGGAAACCTTTGTAAAGGTTCTCCGTCAATCGTTCATACCTTCGACTCTCTTCTGTTCTCTCGGTGGGGTTTCGCTCAAATTTTCTTAACAGACTGGTGGTAGGACTGAATTCGGAATATTTTATACCTTTAATTCTTTTTTAATCAAATGTTTTCCAAAATTCCAAGACAATCACGTCTCCTGAGGTGTGTAGATTTTGGGAAAACTTCAACCAATCGCTGTTCGCCGCTCCCATGGTAATACACGTGCATTTGATTTTGTTGATTCTGTCCCAAATTATGTTTTCCTGTCGCATTTTCGAAAATGTTCTTTCAAGAAAAGCTCGAGGAGAGAAAAAATCCTCGGAGCTGAACTTACTTTCCATTTTTGTTCAAAAGTATATAACAATAAACACCTGATGTACTCTGACCACCAGGCGTAACACAACGGAACGCAAGTTGACCAAAATGAATAATATAAAGTTTTCATTGTTGACAGCTTCAACGACGGGAAAACTTGAAGCCTTCAGTATCAAAATAATTACATTTTATATCGTGAAGGCTATGGGCAGGCGTATTACATGCTTGGATGCTAGATTATTACTCTCTGGTTTGGATCCTTCAGTCATCGCGGGTTCACGCAGGTGACAAAAACTGGGACCCAGTTCGCTGGCTGATCTGCACGGAATAAGACCTTAGCATGTAGAAATTTGCTGGAGCTCCTTTATAATAATTGTCTTTCCTTACGATTTTTTAGCCGCCCGAAAGTTATGTTTATATGGCATTCTGGTTTTTCTGATTCCAATCTACCACGAGTCTGTTTAACACTGAAAAATTTGAGCGATCCGCCGCCAAGAGAACAGAAGGGAGTCGTAGGTATGACAGCATTCATGGGTGGGCCATGGCCTAGGCCACGTTTTGTCCACACCCGCCTTTTGCTCAGTGTTTTGTACTCAGTCCGCGTTTTGCACCTAGTCCGCAGCCTTCAGTCCTCATTTTATACTCAGTCCTCGTTTTATACCCAGTCCGCAGTCCGGGTCCGCAGTCGGTAGTCCGCAGTCCATAGTTTAAATTTTATACATGTACTTACCGGAAAGCCGGCGACTTAGTCAGCGGTTTTCTCCACGAGGGTTTAGTCTTTCGTAATTGTCTTTCGTGTGACACTTTGTTTTGCTGATCAATATTGTGGTAAGAACTCGGATTTGGGGATTCCTTGAAGACAGTTTTTAAAAAACAAGTTGTCTAAGCTTTGCTCGTGGACTGACTTCACTAACTGGCAAAATGATCCGCAGTCCGGGTCCGCAGTCCGCAGTCCGCAGTCCGCAGTCCGCAGTCTTAATTTTATACATGTACTGACCGGAAGGCAGGCGACTTAGTCAGTGGTTTTCTCCATGAAGGTTTAGTCTCTCGTGCTGTCTGGTGATACTTTGTTTTGCTGATCAATATTGTCTTACTCGGATTTGGGGATTTCTTGAAGAAGTTTGTGAAAACAAACTGTCTAAGCTTTGCTTGTGGACTGGCTTCACTCACTGGCAAAATGAACACGAAAAAAGACAAGGTAAGCTACATTAATTTTAGCCTTTGTATTTTACTTTAGTGACGAATGTGGTGGTATCCTAGCTGTCAATCACAATACTCTTTGTACAGCTGTACTCAAATTTAGTACTCAGTCTTGTGTGTTTTCTTTAGAAGGTTAAAGTTGTTGGGTTTCCACTTTGAATGAAAATTACAGCATAATTCATTGTATCGCACTGCATGTTTTGCAAACTTCAAAGGGATTTGGCTTTTTCTTCTGATTGGGGGCAGAGTTATGCAAATAGCCCAATCAGAATGCATTAAATTGTGATTTGCATGACCCCACCCCCAATCAAATGATTGGTGGAACAGAAAAACCCAACTGTTTTCAAAAACGAGCAGCTCAATACAACTAATGTGGCTTATAGCCATGCGCAATATGCCTCATTTTTGAAAACTATTCATGAAATCAACTGCAAGCAGTAGATATCTAGTATATGAATTCACCCAACTGAAAATATTCTGGTTCCAGTGAAAAACTTGTGTCTGAGTTGTGGTTTTACAGTAGATAATTACCTGGTTTATAAGGGTGCCTTCTTGTTGCCCAGGCATACAACTAGCAACAGAAATAAGCAAATAATCATGCATAATAATAATATTATTATGCATATGGCTGACTCATGGCACTGCTATTACATGTACATGACTGAATAGTTGATGAAACACTAGCATAGCTCAACTTTATACATCTTGTAGAAGTACACCTTTAGGAATATGTTTGTATTCTACCAATTCGGAATTTTGCAATGGGAAACCGAAATTGGCTTTTGGTATGCCTTGAAAATTTGATGAAGTTCTTCAGTATATGATTTCTTGAGTATGATGTGTTCTTTAGTAGGTCAGGCACCTGCTTACTGTGTGCCTTTTTGTTCACCTTTGAAAATGTATCCTCGTATTAAATGGAGGGCAAGCATTTACAGTTTACAAATTAAGTAGCTTCATGTACATGTACATTGTAATAATAATAATATAATAATATATAGGCTTATATAGCGCTGTTTCTAGAAATTCAACAGCGCTTTACAATATACACAATTAAAATAATAAAAAAGATAATCATTAAAGCTAATCAATTAAAAACTAAAAACTATGAAATAAAGTAACGCTTAAAAAGAAATGTCTTCAACTTAGATTTGAAAACAGTCAGTGAATTACAAGATCTTATATCGTCTGGAAGACTGTTCCACAGTGCAGGGGCAGCACAAGAAAAGGCCCTTTGCCCGTATGATTTAAGATTAAATTTCGGTGTTACAAGGAGAGATTTACCCGAGGAGCGTAATGATCTTCCAGGTTTGTAAACAGATAACAGTTCAGAAAGATATTCGGGTGCCATACCATGTAGTGATTTGAATGTTAGAAGTAAGATTTTATAATCAATTCTCTCGGTCACAGGCAGCCAGTGTAGCTGTCTCAATATGGGTGTTATGTTATCATACTTGTTGGTCCCCATGAGGAGGCGCGCCGCACTGTTCTGAACAAACTGTAGTCTCTGAGTTTGATTCTTGGAAAGACCGGATAAAACGGAATTACAATAATCAAGCTTAGAAGTGATAAATGCGTGAATAAGGGTCTCGCAGTGCTTAAAAGATATAAATTTCCTAATTTTGGCTATGTTATTTAGATGGTAGAATGCAGATTTGCAAATGGAAGCGATCTGTTTATCCATAGAAACCAAATTGTCAAACCAGACGCCGATATTTCTTGCAGAGGTCGATGCAGTGATATAATCAGATCCGGCATATATAGAGTTGAGTGTGGGGGTCGGCCGATGGCGAGCATTAAGGACTAACAGTTCAGTTTTATCACCATTCAATTTCAACTTGTTTGTCATCATCCATTGTTCAACGTCTTTAATACACAGTTCAACTCGAGATGTGGAATGCTCTGGTTCCCCTGCAGCTGATTGACAGAAGCTTAAATAAATTTGCGTGTCGTCCGCATAGAAATGATAAGACATGTTGTGCTGTTTGATTACATTAGCAAGCGGGGCAGTGTATATGGAATATAGCATGGGCCCTCAAACAGAACCCTGTGGGACGCCATATTTCAGACAACGGCTCGAGGAACGTTCGTTCTCAACATAAACAAATTGGCTCCTATTTAGAAGATAGGATTGAAACCAAGTGAGAGCCTTGCCTCGGATTCCAAAGCAATGATCAAGTCTATTCAACAAAATGGAATGGTCAACAGTATCGAACGCGGCAGAAAGGTCCAAGAGTATAAGTATAACACACTGACCATCATCAATAGCTCGGAGAACATCATTGTGAACACGGGTCAGTGCGGTCTCAGTGCTATGACCGGCCCTATAAGCAGATTGAAATAGCTCCATAAGGTCACCATTATTGAGATGCTCATTCAAACGAGCAGCAACCACTTTTTCTATTGCCTTGGATACAAATCGGAGATTGGAAATAGGCCTGTAACTTGGATAGAGTTCATGATCAAGGGCCCCTTTCTTGATTATGGGGGTAAGAGCGGCTTCCTTGAGTTTCATAGGAACGGTCGCATTATCAAGCGATAAGTTCACAATACGCACAATAACAGGCAACAAGACATCGTAACAATCCTTCAGCAGAGCACCAGGTACTGGATCTAAGATACAGGATTTCCCAGCCGTAGTACGTAAAAGAGAAGACAATTCTGTAACATTAGTCGGAGACAATTCAAGCAATTCCGTAGGAACATGACAGGTCGAAGCTTGAGGCAAGTCGGTAACTTCTAGCATGTTATCCCTGAGAGACCGAACCTTATTCTCAAAAAACTCAGCAAAGGTGTTCGCGAGATCAATGGCGTTTTCATGCGATGGTAGTTTTGGTGTTGCCTTGAGATGGAACAGTTTTACAAACGTTGAGAACAATACCCGCGGATTAGAACTATTGTCCTTAATGGTGTCAGCGTAAAACTTCATCCTTGAGTCTGCAATTAGCCTGTTAACGCATTTGCATTGTTCGACGAACATTTCCCTATTAATCGTAAGTTTGTTTTTGCGCCATATCCTCTCCAGTTTCCTTCTTTTTGCTTTTTCCGTTCTGATATGATCATTGTACCACGGCGCAGCAGGTCGTAGGGTAACAACACGTTTCTTAATAGGCGCGTGTTGCTCAAGTAATCTCGATAATGTGCTCTCATAGCAGTCTATTAGAGCGGAGACACTCTCAAACTTGTCATAATTTGCTAATTCTGAATTTCGAATATCCTGGCTAAAACATTCTCTATCAATCGACCGCAAATTCCTATATGTTATCTCCCGCCTTTCAAGACCTGGTTTCTTGATAGACAACTCGCAATGCACCGCAGAATGGTCGGATATAACTGGATCAGACACTTGTATGCTTAGTGCAGAAGATAAAGCAAGTACAGATCACAATCAAGCAGAGTTTAATTACATCCTGATGAGATAAGTGATTTAGAAGAAACAAACTGTCAGTTTTTTAAAATGAATTTTAAACCAATGAAATATTTGATAAAGCTGCAAGATTATTCTTCCTGTGAAGTTATAATAGTGATTGCCTGAAGTTGTGACTATGATGACTGAACAACGATGGTGGGAGATAATATAATAATGCTGATTGTTTCACATATCCTTCCCGCAAACTATCATATTGAATTTGGTGTCTCCAGAAAAAAGTGGACGTTATAAAGGAGAAAAGGGGGGGGGGGGGGGGAAGGGGGGGGGGTTGTCATGAAGAGCAATAAGAATTGATCCAAAACTCAAGTGTAAGACCTGACTCAAAGATCTGGCAAAGCAGTTAAAAAAATCGGCTATAGTTCGAGTCTATGAATATGCTGGTTGCTTTGACAGGGTTTGAGCTAGGATTTGATCACTGGGGGACAATTTGTTCCCTTGGCTAAAATTTTGGGGGACATTTTTATTTTTAGGGGGACAGACAAATTAATTTTTTTTTCAGCATTTTTTTTACATTGATACAGGCAAGCCAACAAAAACATTTGTTTAGGTGATCCTTGTAATACAAGAACAGTGATACAAACAAGAAAAGTTAAGTTATTGGTGTCAAGACTTTCTTTTTCTCGTCATATAATTTTAAACAGAGGATCAATGACTATGCTTCATACTTGTCTTGCTTCATGCGACAGCCTGCTTTTTATAGAATACAATGCAAAAGTGTTGGAAACAGTAATTTTGTACTTCTCTAATATTCAAGCTACAGTGTATCCTAACATGTAGTACTCTGATCATGAGGTCCCTTACACTTTTATGGTATTGTGAAATCAAGTTACAGACAAGTTACATTGTGCAGTTTTTAACGATTAACAAGTAGCTGATTTTGCCCATAATTTTATTGTACATTGTTTATTTGTTACCTACAGTGTACTGGGGTGAAAAACTGTGGAATATTTTGGGGTAAAAACACATTGGGGTAACAACACATTATTCCCAAAGTGGGAATAACATTTATATCTGAAGGTGTTTTATTAGAATCTTGTACCCAGGTTAAGCTTTACACTCACACATAAATTATTCTCAGATTGCACCTCTGTTTGAGTGCACAGAAAGCCAGCTAAATAGACAAAGTAAATTACAAAGAGGAAAATTTACCATGATTGTACTTAAAAAATTAAATTCCAGTTGTTCTTTGATAATACCTTTTTTTAATTTTGTTTCTTCTTAGTGATCTGCTGCGACTACTACATGTAATTTTAAAAAGCAACTTTGGACCTTGAGGCATAGCCTCCTTTGCAGACATCTTTGGGCTCATCGCGCGTTCCTTCCCCACGAACGTTTGCTGAACTGAACTACCACTTCCGTTCGCGGTGGTTAGCCAATCATAGTTCATTTTTCAATTGATGGAAAGTAGGACTTCGATCCCGGGATTTCTTTCACAGAGGATGCACATCAATCGGGTTTCGATTTCCTTTCTTATGCAGCTCGTTATTGGTTTCTTCAAAACAAAGGCTAACCGCCGGCAAATGGTAGTTGCAGTTCAGTTCAGCAGACATTCGTGGGGGCTGAAGGAACACGTGAGTCGAGCCCAAAGATGTCTGCAAAGGAGGCTACTTCAAAAGACTGATTTTCTTGGACTATATCTGCAGTCACGTTTAGAGCAAACATATTAATTTTATGTCCACTACAAACTAGGTCAGCCATTACTCAAGACATTCCGTTCAGGGTCTATTGGACTCTATACACATAGGTTTAGGTGTTTTACTTGTTCTAAGCAGTTTGGTTTATATGAAAGTTTCACAGGATACTTTGGGCTATAATGACAACGTAATTACTTCATGCACTTATCATAAAGATGTACATTATACTGATCATGCCTGATGGCTGTAGCTCCTTATTGTGTGCATAAAAATTTCTTGTATCCAATAATTATAATTAAAAATTATTTGTACAGCAAGCAATGTTCCAATATAAAGGAGGAATTCTCTAAGAAAAATTCATTCGTCATCAGGCTGATGTTTGAAGCATGTAAGACTACATTTAACAATAATTATTGGTTTGTACTTTAGTTTGCATACAGTATATCAAGTTATTGTGCACATACACTGTAGAAAGTTTGGAGAACAAAATTGAAGGAAGCACAAGACTCCTGGCGAGAGCAACTCTACCTCTTTGAGTGCTCTTCAAACTTTTCAAGTGCCATTTGTTACTCAATAAAGTACAATGTGTGCACATCCAAAACATGAACCACTGTCTTTTAGAACTTAAATTGCCTAAAAAAATGTTATGGCAAAACCCGGGCAAAAATATTTACAGTATCTTAGAAAGTTACTATGGCCCAGTCAATAATTTTTTTGGTTCTTTCAAAGTGTTTTAATTCCTTCCTGAATTCTCAGAAATGCAAGGTCCCTGGCACCATTTGTACTCCTCTTGTTTCCATCTTCAGGAGCTAAAACTCTAATGTCACACTGCACTAAACATAGTTCAATCATCTTCATAGCCTGCAATTAACAGGGACTTTTTTAGCTGAGCGCCAAGCGAGAGAGATGGAGCACAAAGCATGACATGCCAGTGCAAAGTGAGAGACGAGGGGAAGTGATAAACAAGTGCCTATTGCCAGTTTATTGTTCATGCTCTTCCAACCAATCCTCTGGTGATTGGAAAAATAATTAATGCTGATTGGTCAATTCATACCATGTGATGCTAATGTGAGAAAATACACCACAAATAACAAACATGGTGCGTGGTGACTGTGAGTTTTCAACGAAGCTATCAAGCTTGCACTTGATTTCTTACCTTGCATTGAAAACATGTATTGCGGTGTTGTTTTTATAATTAATTAATGCCGACGACTTCTCTCTCATTGAAAGACAGGAGGCAGCGCTGAACACTATTTTGCTGTACTCCACAGTATTCTTTACAGCACCTTGTAAAGCAGAGTAAAAGAATGGCATTTTCTCCTGAACTTCTTTCACAAAAGCACCCTTGCATCAGGAACCCGGCCAGAACGGCGTAGACCGGGGTCAAATCTCGGCCTGAAAGCCGGGGTCAGCCCGGCTTGTGGCCGGGCTGGCCAGGGGATACAAAAACCGGGGAAGCCCCGGCCACAGGGCCAGCCCAGCCTGGCCTGGCCGTGGTTGGCCGGGGCAAAATTTGGGAAAGAAAAAGCTGGCTTGTGGCCGGGCTGGCCAGGGGATAAAAAAACCGGGGAAGCCCCAGCCACAGGGCCAGCCCGGCCTGGCCTGGCCGTGGTTGGCCGGGGCCAAATTTGGGAAAGAAAAAGCAAAACGGGGTAGGGCTTTGGCAGGGTTGGCCAGGGGATAAAAAAACCCGGGAAAACCACGGCCACAGGCTAGGGCCAGCCCGGCATGGCCTGACCAGAGGTGGCCGGGGCCAGCCGGTGAGTTTAGCAGCAGAGGTTTAGGGTTTACCAGTGGCAACATGGAATATGTTCCACCCTGCCAGGCCACAAAAACGTACACAAGCATTAATATGACTATTAGAGCAATGCTGATTCAACAGTCAGTTTAAGCATGCCAAACTAATTTATAAAAAATAATAATAATAAAAATAAACTCTATTTATATAGCGCCTATATCACTAGCTGTTCTAGGCGTTTTACAACACTGACCGGGGGACTTTGCCAGACTGCTTATAATGCAGTTTACAATAATGAAGTTGAGTATGAGTGCCCCCGTAATATCAATATCAAATTAAGACAGACACTAGGGGTGGTCACTGCCAGAGTTTTGTTACATCCCTAGTGGTTCTTTTACGTCCCACAGAATCAGAGAATTATGAAGAGTTGTGAGACGGGGCCTACGGTTTATCATCCTTATCCGAGAAGACTAGAAAGTCTAACCATTTGTAGATGTCATTACAAAGGCAGCACTTTCTCCTCAATAATTATTTTAAAGACCCTGAGTGTTGGTCCGGCCGGGGTTTGAACCCGCGACCTCCCGCACGGTTGTCTGGTGCTCTACCACTGAGCTAACCGGTCGGCGGTCATTAAATGTCTTTCAGAAAGGGGTACTGTCACTCCCATTCCTGTTATATGTTGAGATTGTGAAGAATTATAACTTAGCTCAGCCTGTTAAACATGAAGAGGTTAAGACTTCAAATGATTTGCTGGAAGGAAAATAAACAAATATCATGGTGATTTTTCCCAGACAAAATGATAAAAGTTGAAAAAGAACTTTTTTAAGTTGCAATCCATTTCCTTCTTGTCATCCATGGCCATACACAACGGCAAATAGTTTAAATGCACATAACAAGTACTACATAAGAAGGCTGCAAGAAATTAAAGGTTCTATTATTGCAATTAAATCTTGGGTTTATCCAAATTTTGTGACAGTGCCCCTTTAACATTGTGTCTATCACAAGTTTTTTTTTAATACACAATGCTAAAACAAATGAATTTCTTTGAAAACGTTATCAGAGAATAAGATGAGAAATAAAACTGCATAGTCTGATCTCATAAAATAATTATAATTTTTGTTTTGGTTTCCCTTGCAAAATAACTTTGAGAATTCATAGGAATTCCCAATAATTTTCTAAGAATTCCTAACATTTCCAAGGCATCTAAGATATTTATGGCCGTAATATAATGCTAAGATAAAAAAATTAATGTTGTCTTTGAGTGATGAAAGCAAAGGATGAGATTTGAGGCTGTCCAACAATTATTTTTATTTACAATATTAAGCAAATTACACTTCACTCAAATTAATCATGACTTCAAATCATTGAAATATACGCAGCAAAGTTATTTGTTTTTTCTAAATTTTTACGTACACAATATCAGGTAATGTCAAGCGCAGTTGTCTGGATCACAGATTTCTAATAAATTTCTAACAATACATGTACAAGCTTAAAGCTTAAAGGTAAGTAAAAATTAAGGTTTAGAAACTTATGTATTCAAGGGAAAGCCGAAAATTTACATGGACTGGGGCAAAAATGAGTAGAAAAATGGTAAACAGCGGACTTAGCTTATTGATTCAATTTTTTGTGCTGTTAACACGGAGCTTTCTTTGCCGCTCGCGGATGAGTTTGTCAACAATGTACCACCCCAGCTTGCTCCATGATGTCTAAAATAAAAACACGATTTCGTCAGTGACCATTTATTACATGTAGAGGTTCTTGACTGGTTTAGTCCGATTATTTAACTAGATCTAGAGTACTCAGAATAATCCAAGACCGGCTGCTGAAATTAACTTGATCTGTACTTTTAAAATAACCTTGCGTTCAAAATATTCGGCACCGACTCAAAGACCTCAAGACACGACTCAGTCGCCGTGATGGATTGCATGCACTGTTCAGCTCGAGGAGCACAGTTTCAGTTATGCAGTGGTTTTGTTCTTTCAGGTCTAATATTGTGTCGTTGACAAGTTACAGCCTTTTATAATTTAAGAATTAGTTTGCACTTACCCAAATCTCTCAATGGCTTGCCTTTCTTTAATTAGGTCTAATCGTACCGGCTGATACATTCACAGTTATGCCTTCATTTAGTTGCACGTCGGCGCCACAAACGTGCTTTCTGTTTACCACGCTGACGCAGTTTTAATTCTCCCACTGAACCACTATAAAAAATATCTTCGAGATGGGAAATATAACAGTTATTCACACAATCGAACAACCGAAACGACAATTCAAAGATGGGCGCCAAAACAGAATGAGTGAAAGTTCTTTGTTCGGTAAAAGCATGAGGAAAGTCACGTGAAGATTTCCACGCTGTCATTGGCTGTTGCTGAGTAACTTCCGCTGGATTGCCTGATTGTGGTCTTCAGAGAAACATAAGCTCGCAAAAATCTCGCAAAACGTGATCGCTTTCCTCTGATGTTTTCTCACTTCACTTGGATCTTTTCGAATTGTTCATCGGGGATATGAAGCCATTTTCTGGTGGAGATTTTGACGAAAACACACTTTATGGAAAGAGTCGTCTTCAGCTGAGGATAAAACATGTTGTTGTCGTCGAACATTGTCGAGGAAACATTCGAATATCACTAATGATTCTGTTCATGGTGTGGGTGAGAAAAATTATCTCTCGCTTAACTCTTGTTTTTACGTTTTTTTTCATTTCAAGGGTCTTTCTAAATTTAGCGTCTTAAGTTTCATTAGGCTTTGGGTTAAGTCACTGTGTAAATGTTTGACTTTACGATTGTGTGATTTTAGGATTGTGTTTTGTTTAACGTTGCAGCCTTTTTTTAACTAAAGTGGTGGAGCTTTGATATTAACCTCAATTTATACTCTCAAATTTTCATAGTCTCTCTCTAAGTTTATAATTGATTCCGAGACATTCGATTCTCAGTAATATTCTGTTTAGGAACAGTAATACATGTATGTTCAAGTGTGATATAATTAGTTGCCATAATTGCTTTTGTAGATTTTTTGTTACATTTATGTGAAAACCAACAACATGTCTATCATTTTTGTAAAAAAAAAGTTAGCATTTGTATTTTAGCAAAGAATTCCAATCATGGGACAAGTCATGCCAAAGATGCCAGGTTAATGGCTGCAAACTTGTTATACCTTTTAGGTCTGGAAATCCAAGAAAGCCTGGCTTAAATCTTGAAGGCCAGGAAGGCCCGGGCTTTTTTGACCAAGGTTGCCGAGAAAGCCCAGCCTTGGAACTGACAAGGCCAGGAAGGCCACACTTTGGTAGCCAAGGATGCCGAGAAAGCTTGGCTGTGGCCATGCTTGCCGGGCTTTACCAGGCCGCATTTTCCTGGTAAACCCGGCCAAAAACCCGGAAAGCCTGGCCTGACCAGGCTTTGCCAGGCTGGCCGGGATTTTGGCCGAGCTCCTGATGCAAGGGCAGAGTTCCTAAACTCAGCAATCAGTGCTGTTGTTCAGCGAATTCTTTGAATTAGCAAACTTTTTACACCCCATTGAAATTTTTACCATTAATTTAAAATACCTCATGTGCAAGTAATTCAGTTTCCGTGAAATTCATGATTGTAAACAATTCATTCTTTTTTGGCTAATAGACTTGGTTTCTGCTGCTCGTAGAACTATCAATGCCTGAAGTAGGCTTATTCTGCCTGCAAGCAATGCGCTGAAAAATCGCTAATTCTGCTCGGACAACTAAATGTGCAAGAAATCTGATATCATAAGTTTCCTGCAAATGATTGAAAGCTTTTTCATTGGTCAATTCAAAAGTGACTGTCCATCGAATTTGTGGGTGTTCCAGCGGGCAGAAGAGCATGAACAATAGACTGGCGACAGGGGCTTATTTTTCTCTCCCCCTCGTCTCGCGCTCTGCACTCGCATGTCACACTTTGCGCTCCATCTCTCCCTCTTGGCGCTCGACTGAATAAGCACCTGTTTAATGCAGGCTATCATCTTCATCGACCAGTGTGCTTATACATGTATTGGATAAAACTTGTCTAATTATTAGTTCCCAAGGTAGTTCAAACAATTTAGTTTTTACTCATAATGAGTTTGGGTTCAATATTTCTGTTTACTACGAAGTACACCTAACAAATTTGACTAAATTTTGTCATTTTTGCGGGTATCTACTACCTTAAGACAACCTTCTGAGAAGGCTGATACATGACTTTTCTTAAAAAAAATTAATTTTGTCCTTTTTATTTTTCCTTAAAAAAAAGAGAAGAGGTGACCTTTAAACTTCATTAGCACCTTGTCCGGCACACTGAGCATAGATGCAGTATAGATTTATTGAGAAGCACTGAGTGATTTGGCTAAAAGGGAATTTACCATGAGTGTAAGATCGTGCAACTGACAAAAAATTAATTTTGTTTTTATTTTCTGAATTTTGGTGAAGATACATGTGTAGCATCATTTTTCCTATCCACATTGTATGATAAATGAGTTCCTTGAAGTATTTTAATTGAGTCTTACATGGCACAGAACACTAATAATTATGTTTGTGTTCTTCTGCTTCAACTGAGAGCCATTATCCACATCGCTTTGGTTTTATTCTTAGTCAATTTTAAGCCTGAAATGGTACCAAAGTTTTTTTGTAGCGAACATTTAAGGGAATTTGTGTCACTAGTTAACACCATAGTGTCATCGGCAAATTGAGATATTTTTACCCCTCTGTCTTGAGAGTTAGGGAGATGAATACATGTACCTCTACAGTTTGGTTCTTGTCTGATTTTTAAAGCTACACTGTAGTCGTTCCACCGCTAACATAAACAGGGAAGGGCCTAGGGGCAACCCTGACATATGCCTCTCAAAACTTTGAAATAATTTTTGTCATAAAGACGGCATTCGTAACTGCTGTTTTGCCACCGTCATAGAGAACGGAAAGCCAAATTCTTATAGAAGGTCCAAAGTTGAAAAGTTCTAATTTTTTTTTGTCATAGCTTCTCTCTATAGAGTCAAAAACTTTTTCAAAGTCCACAAAAAGAAAGATTGAGATTTTTTTAGGCTGTGTTTATTCCATTAGATCACTTAAGAGTCTTATATTCTGACTGATAATTTTTATATCTATTCTTGACAAAACCTGTTTGGTCAGAATGTATTAATTTTTGTAGACAGATTTCTATTTGTTTGGCAATAGCTGCCTTCGAGAGAATTCTGTAGTCAACATTGAGCAGAGTTACAGGATGCCAGCTACATTGTAGTTATTTCTGACAAGTCGCTGTGTTCATTAGGAGGTAAAGAAATTTTTCCTCTTCTTTGTGAAACTGAATTTGGAGTTTTCCTTTCTGAAAGGCTTTGTTGCTAGAGTTAAGTAAGTTACAGTGTAAGTCTCTGCAACATGTCATGTATGATTCAGTAGTTTGATTCAAACAACAAACTTGGATACTTTTTTTTATTAGGGGGTAATTGACACATTTCTGATGAAGAAATGTACATGTGTTAACCTTAGCTAGTGAGGCTCTGAAAGAATAGTCCAGCTTAACTGAACATGAGAGAAACACTTAATATTGAATAATAAATTGGTAAAATAGTTCAAGTTAAGGTGAAACCACTTTGAACAAAAATACATGTACTACATGTAATTAAATGAAGTCACTGTTTTCCTGTACTGTATATAATGGAGGAGACAAGTGAAAAGTGAAACAAAAATAATTTATACATGTATAATACATTATGATTAATTAATAATTAATTAGTTTGTAAAGTCATTTGAAACAATTATTGTTTCAAATGACTTTACAAACTAAGGTATTTTCCCAGCTGGTACAATGTATACATTAGCCAGAGGAAGTAGCAACTTTATAGACAACTCAAGCTCCTATTGATGTAACTCCTCAGTGTAGCCCAATAAGGGTCATTTTTGAAATATCTTTAAATGAGCCCCACAGTTGGCTTTAACTTATAGTGAGGATCAGTATGCGGTACATGACATTGTATAAATTGTTACATGTGAAATGTGACATTTACCAGTCATTTTTGCTGTGTTAATTATCCTCAATTCCACAAATTTATGAAATGGCTGTTATGGAGATAAAACTAACTGAAGGTTTTGCTGATTTACAAAACAACAAAAAGCTGAAATAGTAAAGGTAATTACAGTGTTACAAGTCATTAGAGAGATTCTGTCAGGTACTGCTAAAACATTGGTTACTTTCATTAGATTTGACGTGAGCAGTATTTGCCTTCCACTGCCAAAGGGTTAAGTTTCGGCTGCACTGCCCCTTTTATACATCATAGGGTTTTCTTTATTTAGTGACCAAAAGGGAATATTGTGATCTGCAAGTTGGACAAGTTCTAGTTTGTTCTTAGAGAATAATAAGGAACAGCCCATTTACTGCTTTAAAAAGATCCTGAAGTTTTCATTGTAATAGACAAAAAATATAATTACTGTCAGTACAGTGTAATTCTCTATTGCTAGAGAGTCTCTGTCAACACCTATTGACAGGTTGAAGTACATTGAAGAATTAAGTCTATAATTTTAGTCATGAAATGATACTTGATACTTTTTTTTATTAGGGGGTAATTGACACATTTCTGATGAAGAAATGTACATGTGTTAACCTTAGCTAGTGAGGCTCTGAAAGAATAGTATAGCTTAACTGAGCGTGAGAGAAACACTTAATAATGAATGATAAATTGGTAAAATAAAAGCACTAAAAAGACTTTTGATTGAGATGAAAAAGCGTTTCTGTTGTCCTTAATGTAGAACTTTTGAAGAATATGCTATGTGTGTATTTCTGCGCATGTATTAACAGCTAGCATATTACATGCTGGGGAGCAGGGAATTTGCATAATGGTGAGAGCACTCACCTCCCACCAATGTGGCCCGGGTTTAATAGAATCCTGCATGGAAGACGCCATAAGTGGGCTGAGTTTGTGTTGGTTGTGCGACTCAGCTGAACAAATTTTCTTGAGGTACATACAGCTTATTTGAACTGGCTGTAGGCTCCGTGCTCCAAGAGTCCTGTATATGCTTTCAGTTCGACCTTGCTTTTTTTTTCTACTGTACTTTGCAAGGACAATTAGCTGGACAGAACATTGTTGTTGTTGTTGTTGATATTTTATTGAATTTTAAATGTCGGCTTGGTTGCAATTGCTGTTGACTGCCATTTTTTATTCCAAGAAACTGATGTAGTGTCTCCATAGAGATCATTACAGCAGTTCAAGAAACAGTTATGAACTCGCATGGACTCAGTGATAACATTTTGTGTTGAAAAAGTCGTGAATATTAAGTATTTCATTACTGTGGATGGAATTACTAGCTACCAAGACAAAAAACGAGAATCATCTTTCACTCAACATTTTCATCAAAATTCTACTTTAAAGACTGTTAAACTGCATGGTGCTACTGAATTGTATAATTTGGAAAAAAAAAAAAGAATGAGATCGATCGCCTCAATCCAACAGTTCACATTTTTACATGCAGTGGTTAATACAAGTACCATGACTTGTATTTTGGCCAATGAGATAAGTACCTTAAACACATCTAGAAAATCAATAACTAAGCTACAAAGATGACAATTGAGTTGAGGGTTGACTTGAAGTTTATTTATCACCCATTTTGTTTTTATTTCCTCCGGAAAAAAAATAAAAATAAATTTATAATTTTCAATTTTTTTGCTTGTAGCAGTTCCCTTTCAAAGAATGAGAATGTTCAAAAAACACTTTTCTTTGTATGCTGTTTTGTGTGAGAGTTTGAATCAGTTTTTTGTTCCCAAAGCTTTCACTTGACAAACTATTTCACCGGTGATATTGATGCTAGGCCAACATATTTCTCACTTTACCATCTCACTAATCTTCACTCTCATTGTTTCTCTGATCTTCAAAAGGGTGTTCTTTCATCCTGTTTTGGTTGAACCTGTTCGATAGTGTGGCAACCCCATCAGCTTAATATACATACGTACAAATCTGTTGAATGTGACTATACAGAATTATAGCTTAAAATGTTAAAGGTACCCTCTTACTCATGTCTTGGACATCCCCAATTGTTATCTGTGTTGCTTAACTTGCGTGACTAGGGAAGGCGAGAGCACCAGTCCCCAACAGCTTACAGTAGTACTCCAACAATAAGAAAAATCAAAGTGCATATTGGGCAGTGATAAGTTAGTTCATACATAGCCAGGCCCTGAATAAATGTCACTGCATGGACATAAAAAGCAGGTTAACGAACCAAAATTTAGTTCTATATTATTTTCTTAACAGAATTAGGGAAGGACACCTAATTTATCCATGAATAAAAATTCTCTAACCCAGTTAAATTCTGAAAGAAGGTTTTGCTTTCTCCGAGTTAGTGAAATGACACTGTGCAAGTGTTTTAAGAGTTGCAAATTGTTTTTGTTTACAGTTTTCATATATAAAAACATACATGTAACTTGACTAGGTGGGTTACCCTTAGTTGATCATGCAACCACTTTGATGATTTTTGTTTGTGTATGTTTGTGTATGAGCTGACGTTGGCTGACCATCAATTTTCACGGTACAAATTGGGCATACTGGGCAAAGAAATCGTACACCTCCCTCTTACAAGCTGCAAAGACAAAAAATCCCTGGTGGGACCAGTGAATTAATTAAAGCCATGTTACCGTCTGACTGTCGTGTTGAAGGTCCTTTGTGAGACTTGTCTTTGGCTTTGTGGTCTAAACATGATGAATAGATTTTGCTTACATTGGTTGGTCATTAACCAGCACTCCAATACATTACTTACATGCTGTACAGAAGTATCTGCTGGTGAGGATACATTAATTCACAGAAAAAATACATGTATAAAACTGAGCCACTACAAGAGCAACTGGATTTCAAAACTAAAACTGAGGCTATACAGTTTACAGCGATAAATACGCTTCAATCTGTAAAAATATCATGCTTTCTTAATATAAAAATAATGTGCTTCCATAAACTGTGCATCTAGACATCTAATGTATTATAAAGAACTTTCCTGAACGTTTGAAAATTCCTATAATTTTAGGTCTGACACATACATGTACCTGTACGTAAATAGCAGATCGACATTGTCTTTTTGGTGGATTTTTAATTCTCATCCAAGCAAAAAGACCAAGATTTCAGCAGGCTGACCGTAGATGACGTCAGAATAATTTAAACAGGAACATTATTTACCCAAATCCTTTCACTGCTAGCATGATATGCCTACTTGCTGGTTTGTAAATTGAGAAACTTTCTCAATTTACAAACCAACAGTAATGGCGATTCAAATGAAACATGTATACTATAAGTGAAACTGGTGTGATGCAGTGATTCTGCTTTATCAGTCAATAAAGTAGATGTACTAGATGTAGATGTAGATGTGCACCAGTTTGTGCTTGTTTCGAATGTGTAACCAGACATCACTATTGCACTGTTCTAAACGTAAATTGTTCAGCCAAAACACAACAACTACGACCTTCGGGAGAAAAATAAACTGCTATCAGGCATCGCTGTTACTTACCTGCAGGATAATTGTGATGCTCAATAATGCATACCACCAGAGATTCAGATCGAATTTCTTTTCCATGGCTAGTCGCGAGGCCTTCCAAGGGGTGGTCTGGTGTCGCTTTGTCGCTCGATTACGACTCTGTCGCTTGTTTCGTTAGGGAAAAATGTCGCTGTCGCAAAGAAAACAAAGAGGAATGGACAGTGAATTCTCGCTATCGCAAACTGTCGCGTTGCGTCAGCGGTAACTAGTCGTCTCGCCACCAGAGAACTCGCCATTAATAAGAATCAAGGTCGGTAGTGGGGCGAGCGTTCATAACGCTCATAAAAGGGGACGACTTTTTAGGGTTAATAGTGGTTTTAGGTCCGATTCAGACGGCTTTGATTAAGACGGCGAACTTTTCATGAGCTGAACGTAAAGCATAATTTATGAGTATGCTTTCTTGTAAGCAGCTCTGAACTAAGTTCAGAATTAAGGTCGATGTCAGGCCTTTGAGTGTTAGATAATGCTACTCGTTAAACTTTAAAAAAAGGACGCACTTTGACACGATTATTACTCATATAACGCTTCTAAAAAAATAAATTATGTCAATTTCTCGCCTTTAATTATTAAATTTTTTACTTGCGTGACCAGCTCACCGTACTTCACTAATTTCTTAGATTATGGTTGATTAAGGTTAGATCAGCAAATTTGTTTTCAATCAATCACTGGTGGCGAGGTGACCCTTGGTGGCGAGTTTTCCAGCCAAGTTTAGCGCTTGTCCATAAGAGAAAAGGAGAAACATTAAATGAGGAAATGGATACTATAGTTTATCAGGAATAATTCCTTTAAGAGTGATTGACATTTGTTTCAAAGCCCTAGAAGATTCAAATTTTATTTTAAACTATTGATCATAACGCAGGTAAGTTTGGGTGGGCAAAAAAACGGGGGAGTGGGGGGCTCCCCTTGCTACGGCCTTGCAGACTGATTCAAATTCAGTCGTAATTCAATTAATTAGGTACCAGTTACATGTACTTTGAACTGATCCTACTGTATTCGCACATATAACAAAGAGTGGTGATGGTAAATTCGTGACTTTGCGACACAGTTTCAGTTCAGGTTAGTTGATTTTTTTTTACACGATTTACAAACATTTCTATATTAAAGTGCATTACATGGGTAGAGAGATAAGTCAGCAAACTAAATTACACAAGTGATGAAAAGCAAATGTGCGCGGTGACCAAAGTAGCTTAAGCTGTCGAGTTGGTCACGGTGAGTCCACAGTTTTTTTCTCTGCGAACTCGACGTAATCGTTTTTGATCGCTTAAGAAGTCAAGACACCGAGACGGCTTCGCGCAGAATTTCGATACAAGCTGCGAGATCCGTGAAATTTGCCAAAATGTTTTGCGAGACACTTTCAACGCACCTGATACCTGAATGTTGCTAAGGCTAAATATTAAGCCTCGTTTATATACGTTTGTGTTCAGTCACGGTCAGTGAGTGAAGCCAGTTCAGGATGGGAAGGAAAGCTTTTCAGGGTTCTTGAAAGCGCCTTTAACCAACCTCGAGTCCACAAGCATGCATGAACGCAAGCAGAAACGAACGAAAGAACGATCGAATTGGAATAGCTTGAACTAAATAATCGCAACTTTAGGCGTAACTGATCCATCCATCCATCCATCCGTTTTTAATATTGTATAAATTAAACATTGATTGTATTTTAGCTGTAAATAATGTATTTTACCTTTGCTTTCTTACCTAGATGCACGGCTCTTGTGAAGAACAAGAATTGTAAATTTTTGAACAAAACTACCGTGATGAAATAAAGTTTTCCATTCATTTATCCATCCATGCTTCAGTTTTGATATAGGAAAAGTATGACAGAATTGTCTTCTAAGTTAGCAGAAAAAGCCGTGATCTTTCAAAGGCTTATAACTGTTCAGCTTGCGGAATCCCCTCTGAAGCTCTGATATCGGTATACCAAGATTTAGCGGATAATAAATAATCCAGGAAAATTGTCTCGGGACTTTTTGCTAAATGCGCACACAGAATACACCTTTGTCTAAATATGGGCATAGGCAATTACCCATAATAAGTTTCTTCATATTTTAACCCCCCCCCCCCCCCCCCCCCACCCACCTCTTCCCACTGGAGAATGTTGATAGCGAATGAAACAATTGTACATCGTCAAATGCTTCAGTGGATCAACATTACATTTTAGGAGGGTTTGGGAAAAGTGGGGTTAGTGATGTATTCTTTAGCGTGATTGTTTTGCGCAAATGTCCCAAACAGTCTGGCTCATGATGATTGACCGAATTCGATGTTAAAACATATATTTAAAATTTGATCATTTCTGGGCACTTTACTGGGTTGCTTCTATCTTGATCCTGAAGATGGCTTAGTGCGGAAAACGTTCGGTTTTTTCACTTTTTAAGATCTTTTAGTCAAAAAGAAACATTCCTTAAGTTTCCGGCGCTTTTTTGTAGAACAACTGAGAGGCGTGAAATGGTTTGAGACTATTTTAGGGCCTGAACAAATTGCTTTGTCGGTGCGTTTCCAGTCTTAAGTTTCGCTTTGGAGTACAAATCTGTGTCAATTTAAGAGGTGGCTTTCTTTCTTAGTGTTTATTCTAGGATTTATAACCAAATAAAGGCACCCTATTTAAGTGGTGGGATATTAGAGACAAAACACCAGTTTTCCGTATAAACTTTCGTTTCCTTTTCGTTCTCTCGCTTTGGTCACCAGAGATGCTTTAAAAAATGATTTGAGGCAGTGTCACCGATTGTGTTATTACTTAAAATTCAGTAGACAACAACCATTGTTTACTTGACCACGTTTCTCGCCAACATTTCCCACTACTGGTATCGCGAGGTCACGGGTTCATTTTCTATTGTATAAGACCACCTTAAATTGCGATTAGTTGTTGTATTGACTTGTCGATTGGGTGTAAAATTTTGTTTTACTAACCTCAGGGTGACAAAAAGCAGGTAATCATGAGATACAAAGTTCGGTCTGACAAGAAAAGCAGAACTAGGTTACATTTCCAGTCAATTTCAACCTAAATGCTGTTCAGTTGTTAGCCGGTGCCCTGTTAGTGTGCATCATGAACCAATAGCTATCTTTCGTGATACTATATTTCAGGTCACGTAGAATTAAATAAAACGGCAATAGCAATACACATAAAAGCAACAATCCTACGAGATTCAGAGTTATCATCCGCTGCCAACTAAGATGGATATAGCACGTATCGTATACTATATGCCTTGTTTAGTAAACTAACGGGAACCAGAAGTGCGATTGACAACCATTGTCTAGCTAACACACAGGCAGTCATTTAAAAAAGACTGTGAAATTGCTAATGATTTACTAAGCCAATAATTTGTCACTGTGCCATCAAACAAAGAAAGTGAAAGCTGATTTATTATTTTTTGGTTTGTAGGAACTTGACTGCCAACCAGCTGAGGGAACTGCCCAAAGGTGTTTTTGATAACAATACAGTGCTGAGATACCTGTAAGTGCATCTCCTGTTTACGCCTCCAAAGCGATAAGGACTGTATTAAACTGAACTCGAGGAAATGCATGAAGGCGGCATTGGACATTTCGGGACATTTGATAACTTTGTTTAGCAACAAGTATTTAGCCGTCTCTCATGAAAATTTCCAGTTGGTTCCGGCAGTATTAACTAATTTCGAGTCGTACGATTTACAAAGTCGCTTATTGAATGGTATGAGTTGTCATACCATGAATTTTAGATGCTAGTCATGACGACTTATTGGTAATGAATTATACCAATTTTTTGACAAGTCATTAGGTTGTATTCATAATCTTCAAATACCGTACTTCCTCGAGTAAGAGCCCACGCTCTAATAAGCACCCTCCCCCGAATAAGCGCCCTACCCCCTCGGCCAAAATGATCAGGGAGCTTTAGCAGCGACCACGGCGACGGCAACGAAAACGTTGTTTCAAAATCTAACTTTTCCTTTTTCTAACTCAATTCGTTTAACTTGGAAAATGCTGCACAACTATTCAGGGACTATATTACATGTACTACGAACGGCGTTAAAATAAGGAGAAAGAATGAAAAAAATTACCGCCATGCGCTCACGTTCAAGAAAAAACCTAAAATTTGGTCATTTCACGTTGTTATTTTACGGCAAAGAAATGTACTAAAATGTAAAAGGCACGTGCACAGGGATTGTTTTTGCTAATTAAACCCATTGTTTTGTGGCGTTCTCGTTGCCGTTGCCGTCCTCATTAGAGAGCTTTAGCAACGACGACGGCAACGGCAACGAGAACGCCACAAAGCAATGGGCTTGATGAGCAAAAACAATGGCTCTGCACGTGCGTTTTACATTTTGGTACATTTCTTTCCCGTCCTCTGCAAAACAACAACGTGAAATGACCAAATTTTAGGTTTTCTCGAGAACGTGAGCGTGTAACTGTAAAGTTTTCTTTCTTTTTCCTTACTTTAATGGCGTTCATAACAATTTAGTCCCTGAATAGTTCGCCAGTATTTTCCAAGTTAAACAAATTGGAATAATAGCGAAAGTGTTACCAAAACGAGAAGTTCTATTTTGAAGTGACGTTTTCGTTGCCGTCGCCGTCGTCGTTGCTAAAGCTCTCTATTAGGGAGCTTTAGCAACGGCGACGGCAGCGAAAACGTCGTATCAAAATCTAACTTCTCGTTTTTGTAACGCTTTCGCTGTTATTCCAATTTGTTTAACTTGGAAAATACTGGCGAACTATTCAGGGACTAATTTTTTTATGAACGGCGTTAAAGTAAGGAAAAAGAAAGAAAACTTTACAGTCACACGCTCACGTTCTCGAGAAAACCTAAAATTTGGTCATTTCACGTTGTTGCTTTGCAGTGGACGGCAAAGAAATGTACCCAAATGTAAAACACACGTGGAGAGCGATTGTTTTTGCTAATTAAACCCATTGTTTTGTGACGATCTCGTTGCCGTTGACGTCCTCGTTGCTAAAGCTCCCTAATAAGTAAGCGCTTCTCTCGAATAAACGCGTCCTCCCCTCCCCGTTCCTTTCTTGAATGGTAGGGATATACAAGGAAAACCTGTTCCTATTTTCACTATTTTCAACTACACCGGCATCAGTGCATGTAGAAAAACAGTTTATTGTCCGTTAAGTCGCTTCCAGTAATTTCCACATCAATGTGCTTTTCAATGTGCACATCAATTCTTTTCTGTGCATGATCCAAAATAAAGTTCAGTTCGTTGAAAGAAAAAGATAATAAGCGCCCTCCTTAGAATACCCCCCCCCCCCCCCTCCCACTTTTATAGCCGAAATTTTAAATAAGTGCCCGTGCGCTTATTCAAGGAAATACGGTAAATCAGCAGCTGCAGCCGACGTTTCCGTACATAAGCTGATATGGGACCCTTTTCCCAGACGGGATACTTATGCTATCGCTTTTTGGTATTTCCTACTTCTCTCCATATTCGTGAAGAGCAAGTTAGGTTTGGGTCAAGAGATATATCTTGTTTTCCTTCGTTGTTAAGTTTGCCGATATTGTTCATATAGATTCGTCACATACCGGGAAAAAAACAAAAACAAAAACAAGCAAACAAACAAACAAAAATATGGCAGGACATTTTGGTTTTGTGTGTCACTCTTCCTTCCATTTCTCTCTTGTGCTAAGGAATCTTACTGGAAATAATTTGTAATCCCATTCACATCAGTGTTCGGCGAATATCTACCGAGTTTACCTTTATGAGCCAAAACTGGATGTTTGCATTTGATCAGTCTCTGAGTGCAGCCGAAAGGCATTATTCTTTGCTCAAGTAATGAGCCGAAGGACAGCCTGTAATAAAATTAGTTCCAAACCATATATTGAACTGTAATAAATACTTTGAAAGGCTTTGCATGATTAGTCACTCTTGGTGGGAAATTGCTACCAACTAGCAATGGAAGTAGCACTGCGCATCAAATCTCAGGCTCAAACCACGGGGAATTTAAATCCAGAATCTCACCAAAATGTAAAAAAAAAAAAAAAAAAAAAAAAAAATATTCTGCGGACATTCACTTTTGGAATGCCCTCGGTAGGGGTTGGGAGTTCCACTGTTTGTTCTGTGGCCTTCATCAACAACTATTTAACAAGTATCCTGCGAAATCGCGCGGAATATCGTCTGATTTTTAGCCTTCGAGGCCGTAAGAAAAGTGGGCTAAAATCAGGCGATATTCCGCAAGATTGAGCAGGATAATAGTTTTATTATTCGCCACATTAATGACAAAGCACAATTAACAATGCTCTACATGTTTATTACAAAAAGCTGAAAAATCCGCCAGTTTTCTCCTCGACGCAGAAAATTACATATGTCGCAGGATATTACTTGAGTGCGCGCTACGAATATTGAGCGCGCTATGACCATATTTGGACATTGTCATAATGTGTTGAATAGTAATTAACAATTATTCACCGAAGTGGAGGTGAATAGTGGTGGATATTTGTCGAGCCGCTTGAGGTAAGTATCCACCACGTTCACCGACACCCTGAGGTGAATAATTGTTTTAGTATATACCACACAAGCTGAATAACTAGCGGACCAAAACATTACTTTATGTGGGACAATATACCGACAAGCGGTCGGAAATTTTAAAATCTCGCGCGCCGTCTGCTCGAAGGTGAATCGTACTTTGCTAATAACCTCCTAGTTAACCAATCAGCGCGCGAAAAGCACTATTCACTTGTGTGGTATATACTTATAAACAAGAATTGGACGAGGTTGAGCAAAATATCGTGATTTTTCAGTGGCGAGCAGTTCAATTATTCGGCTGAGGCAAATAATTGATCTGCGAGACACTGGCAAATGACGACATTTTGCGAAAACCGAGTTCAATAACAGTTTTATCATTCGATCACCGAGCTTGGTTTTCATACTAATTTTCGGGAATCGTGAAACGACTTGCGATTTTTCACTGAATTTGAAGAGCTTGGACGCGTGGATACAACTACGCATGAGCAGCATATTATTTGCAGCAAAATCACAGTAGGACGGTACTGCGCTCGGGCAGTCCATTATTTGTAGGCAGGTATTTCATGTTGTTGGCTCTGGGCCAAAAAAAGAAGGGAAAAAAGTGTCGAATGATAATTACCAATATTCATTGACTGAGCTTAAGAAGAGTAATTGTTTTAGAATAATTTTCAAAGATACCAAAGATCAATAAAAGAACAAGTGAAAAACAACACACAGGTAAGGTAAAATAGATGATTAAATGAAGACAAAGTTCAAAGTTACCTCTACTCTAGAATAAACTTACGCTGTGAGTTGTGTACTCGTTTTAGTTGCGTAATTGTTGCCGCTGCCGGAAAAATATTTGTAGCAATCGTTTATATTATCCATGGGTTTTGGTCGAAGTGAGGCAGCGCTCGTTATTTCTATTAATTAGTAGTTTCTGAAACTTTTCTTGACAAGGTTTAGTTGTAAGTGTCTCGCAAACTATTTCTGTCCACTATTTTCTTTCCAAACCTCTCGAGTCTCGAGTATCATTTGACAGCAACAGTGTCTATAAAAATCTTAAAGTATTGTAAACGTGCAATGAAATCCTCAATTCACCACTGGCCTCGGTGAACATAATGATAACATTAGACGTTAATGCTCCTAACCCATGATATCGAGCAAAACAACATTATGAACATTATGTAGGGGAACTTGAGTACTTCTGCGTTCTCACTTGAATACTATTGTGTTCGGACCTCTCCAATGTTTTTGTAATTAGCGACAGTGTTGTGGGTAAACGCGCATTTTATGTAAACCCATTTGTTACTGCTGCATTTAAAAGGCTTTCGGAAAGTCAACGTCGCCAAATTCAGTCCACCTGCTGAGAACAAACAAACTTTATACGAGAGGAAGCGGTCAGAAAGTTACGCTCAAATTCCTATCTTGTGCTTAGCAGTTCATAAAGGTAGTTTCCGCTGGGGATTCTGTTAGCACGCGCGCTGCTTTCTGGCCGCAAAGAGTCCTCAAGGCGATTGTTTGGAGACTTTTCCAAGCTTCCTCATATTTATTCCTAGTTATGTTTCTCCTTGCCTGCCGCGCTCACTGCGCATAAATTAGCTCATATTCTACTGTGGAGGACGATCGAGTCACTAACATGCATTCATCAACAATTACAGTAGTTTCAGCCACCCGGAGTTTCCCATCTTGACACCGGTTCGTTAGACCGCAATTATCAGGCCCCGGCTGAACGATCAAGGATTTTCGTCCAACATCGTGTTGGAAGAAGGTGTTTGAACATCGAAAGGGTTTTCCATGTTTGATTTAAACCAAACGTTTTCAGCCAACATTTCGCGTGACGTTGGTTTGTTGGTTTGAAACTCGGTTTGATCGTTTTATAGCCACGTCTGCCAACAGGGCTGGCGCGAGAAGGAAAAAGCAACAAATTCAAACAGATAACGTAATTTCAGCGACCATTGTCAAACTCTCTTATCACTTTTTTGGTCAAACATTGTTTGTCCGTTTTAATAGACATCTGACATTGTGTTTAGGGAACATGATGTTGGACGAAAATGTTTGATCGTTCAGTCGGGGATTAAGACTGTATTTCGTGCGTTTGAAGGTAGTCTGATCCGAAATCAGGAAGCCAAAATCAAACTTAGAAACATGAATATTTCTCAAAATTTTTATATTGCCAAATGGATTTTTTGCAATCGAAACTGGGTGTCGGCAGTTATTTCAAGCGAACGGCAATCATAAAGCACGCAAATAGAGGCAGAAAACGGATACCTTTATTAATTAAAATCGTAATTACCTTTCTGCTAGCATGCTTCACATGAAAATGGGCTGTTCAAAACAGGTCAAAAAAGTACCTATATATCACTCGGTTTTCTGCTGATCCCGTAATGGCGTGTCAAGCTCAAGCCTTCTTGGCTGCTTGTTTGTTTCGTTTTTTAGGATTCAGTAACAATTTATTATAGTTGTTGACTTCCTGAGAATGGTAGGATCCGTTTCATCGGCGTTGATCTCCTAAAGAACGGAATAAAACTTGAGACTCAAGTCTACAGGAAGGCAGCAAACTCTTGCATTCTAAAGGGAACATCCACGTTTACAACAAATTGACGCCAAATTGTAAATAATAATTACTAGATTTCAAATTTTGTTTTAAAACGTGGATATAACTTTTAATTGTTCAAAAAATGGATATCATTATCGCCCATTTTCGCTGTTAAGTTTCGCGGGCGCCGCCATTTTGGATTTGATGACGCAAGATGTTTGCCCTGTTGTTTAACACAAAGGATTTTTGCGTCATTTGCAAATGAAGCAAGAACTCCTGGTATGTACCATTTCATTTTCCAACCAGAATTTCCGGGTTTTCCGTGTAAATGGTGAGGACTCAAGGTCTCTGTTAAAGACAATGTTAAGTCGCGCTTATGCGTCGTTTTCTACAGTAGAGGCTTTAATGCAGAATGTGACAAATTACGCTCTATTTTCAGTCGTCTCGATTACCCTAGGGTCCTAATTGAATCTGTCATTTCCAATTTTTCTTTTCGAGATAATTCAGGTCCTTCAGCGAACGTTAGTAACGGAAAGAGATACCACCATAGCTAGAATTAGTATCGTAAGATCAAGTTCCTGCCATTGCTGTTCGGGGGCATTTTGCGCGACCTTAGTCATAAGGTTGGCCGTAGTGTGCAGCCACTTTTATTTTGTCAGTAGAAAGTAAGGGCAAGACTTTAGGTCAAAGGAAGCCAAGCCTTCTCTTGTTAATCAGCTGTGCGTTGTTTATAATTTTTCATGTGTGATCTGTGCGATGCCGATCATATCGGTTACACAACCTGACACGTTTTCTAACGCGTTGCCTAGCACAAATTTTCGGCAATTGGCAAACATTTCATTGAAGCGCACGGTGGCAGCGATATTTTGAATAAAAGCCTTTTCAAGATTCTTAAGAAAAGCCAAATCAAGTTTGATTGTTTAGTGTTTGAAATGCTTTTTATCAAGAAACGCAAACCTAATCTAAACGTGCAAACGGACTCCATACGTGCTAAACGTTTTTGTTTAGTTCAAAGTTATTTATTTCTGCTACATTTCGTATTAAAAGCCGCGCAGGGCACTTAAAGTCATTACGTATGTAATTAAGTGATTACATATGAGCCGTTCGAGTGATTCCGACGATACACGGAATATTCTAGGTTTATTCAATACATTGTGTGTTCGGCGTGTAGCTAATTGCACGTGTGATTGAAATCTGGAAGTATGAACTTCTTGCACATTTTTTGAATACATTAGCGGACCCGTTCGATTTTCGGAGAGGGAAAATACTGCAATTTTTGGGTCCGAGTTTTCGTCACGGATATAGAACTTCAGTAACTGTTACACCAGGGAGATCAACAGGGTCCGGGAGCATGCTCATCCGGGAAATTACTAAGACTAGTTTTTGTGCCTTTCGAAGGTGGTGCTGGTGTCGTCCGAAAAGAAACTAAAACCAAATAGGAAAAACCGAACTGAACCACGTCGGATCCCAAATCCGAAAAACCGCTTGTATTTTAACCGAAACCCGAAACCGAATGCTAATAAAAGCATAAACCGCAAACCGTAACAGACACCAAATCACCGAACACCGAAGTTTTTCGGTGCAAAAGCCGAAAAACCGACCTAAATCTAAGTAACATATCAAAAACGACTGCGAGTGTTTCATCAGGGGTTCCAAACACCGAGAGACAGATGGCACCGCTAATGAAAACCGAAGAACGCGGTTTTGATGTGGCTTCTCAAACAGGCATAAAAATACAATGTAATATGGCAAATGTATCCTCTGTACAATTAGAACCAATTGTTTTAAAGAGTAACAGCGCATACGTTCTTTTGCATTTTCATGCACAACTCTTTGCCTGCATACATTTTGCGAGTTGTTTCGCGTCAGCAGTCATTCATTGTAGCTGACACATACAGTAATGGCGGAGATGAAGGAAGGAGCGAGTCGTTTTCATCCGCCGTTCCAGCTTCCACAAAATACAACAAATGGGCTTTGAACGTGTTTAGACAATGGCAGTTTGAAGGAGAGACAAAAGTACCGATTTTAGATCATGACCTGGCGGACTTTACAAAGATTATGACTTGTCATTACTGAAGGCGAATCCTATAAATGGTGAAATATCGTAAATGGATGCCGTATCTCTTAACTGCTGGTTCAAGAAGTTTAGAAATCATGATATAAAACTTTTTGTAAATGAAAAAAATTAACTAGCATATTAACTATTAACTAACCCTACAAAGATTATGACTTGTCGGTACTGAATGTGAATCCTGTAGATTGTGAAATATCGTAAATAGATGCCGTATCTCTTAACTGCTGGTTCACGATGTTTATAAATCATAATATAAAACTTTTTGTAAATGAAAAAAATTAACTAGCACTGTATAGCTAATATTAAGTACTGCTCTTGTGTTTAATTTGCTTTGTTTTTATGCGTTAATCTTGATATTCAATGAAAACCCTGATGTAAACCACGCTTGGTTTGAATATCTGAACCAAAACACGCGTGATTTTCAACTGGGTTTTCATTGGGTATCCAACTCATGCAAACGATGAATGTAGCCGCTTTTCATTGGCTATAGAACTTATGAATTATTAATTAGTTTGAGAAGAACATCGTGAACAATTGCCAGTTGATCAATTTAATTCAATTTCAATTCAATTTCAATTTATTATTTATTCAACGTATTTACCAAGTAGAACCTAATGATATGAAAGTAGAACAAAATCAATCAATCAATCAATCAATCAATCAAAAATAGGTAATCAGATACAAACAGAAACGAAAGGTTCAGTCCGTCTCCGCCCACAAATAGGAAAGGCTTATCGCGGTGGGCGGAGCAACACGCAGTCCGTGCACGTGGTTAACCGATCAACTAATCACATTAACAAATAAAATAAATTACAAGGGAAGTACAACAACTAAAACCATTAAGAATTACCAGTAATTATCAGTACAATCACAATACAAACTACAACAACATTGGATTAAAGGAATGAAAACAAGATGATATGAAAACGAAAATAGGCGGATAAGAAGGTTAAGAAAGTCTAACAAAACTATGGTTCGTATACATAAGTTACGTAAAATTTGATCCTAGAATTACTGATTCGATTTCAGTAAGCGTTGAAGATTCTGAAGATTTTAGTACCGTAAGCGTATTGCAACAACACTGTAATGTAAGGAGGGACATGACTGCTGTGATGGAAAGCTTCGGTGTTCTCGAGGAAGAGCTACGAGAGTAAATGTTATTTTATTGTATGAGAACAAAAGACGGAAAAACCATTTCCCAGCTTGATAAGTTCGGATTGACATGCATCTGGCTAAAACAAAGGAAGATCATAACCTAGAAGATGATCTTGCTTGCTAACAATTTAGGTCGACTTGCAGTGACTATTTCTTTCTCATTTTCTTTAACCATCGGCCTTGGTTTTATGACGAGCTACATTCGCTTGCCAGAAGTGTACGGGTTGTCTCTTCACTGAAGGTTTATATATGGTGGGCTGGGTCAGTTTCTCCAAGGTCTTTGCTTTTGCCGACAATGATTTTATGGGAATGTTGGGCACAAATTTCTGGCGCTATCTCGATGGCATAAGAACGAAAGACAAACTGGCGAAAGCGATTTTCTGAGGAAACAGAACTGAACAGCTCGCGTTCGCTTTCCCTTGTTACGGTGAAATACTACATCGGAAAGCATTACGCATTCATTTTCCGTTTGGCAACTGACTTACCGTAAATTGAAGCCACTTGTCAAGGCATACTTAGCGCGAACACAAGTCAAAGGTTATTCTTCTTGTCCATCTTGAAAAGTAAAAGAGTGTTATATAACCGCATTCTATTTGCGAAACGTAGGTCTTGATCACGATCACACGAAACGTGCTATTTTCATTTTCCCTCCAAATACACAAGAGATGATACCGTAAAGAGCACATAATACCATGTATTATGTTCTATATGCGTTGTTTGGCAAACTAACTGGAACCAGCACCATGATTACTTACACAGTTGTTTAATTGAAAAAATCATTTAACAAATAAGGACTCTGGAATTCGCATGTCTGTGATTACTTTCATCAATGTTACCAAAGCATTCAATATAAAAAGTAAAAGCGGTTAATTAATAGTGTGACCATTCGCTTGCAGGTTCTTGAGTGAAAACCAGTTGATAGAGCTGCCCAGAGGTGTCTTTGAACACAATAAAGGGCTGTTCCTGCTGTAAGTGCTCTTTATGTTCAGTAACAATCACCATTATCGCGAAAAGAAGGACATGCATGGTGAAGACGCTCCAAGATCAGAAATGCGCGATTAGTTGGTAGACAGTTTGTCAGCAATGTTCCCTTTTTTTCGTGACGGTTTAGTGCATGCGCTAAACAATCACAATGATTACAACTGACTATGACTTACACCATCATGAGTTGCCACACCAGAAATGTCACGTTTTGGCATCGGTACATGTAATCACGATCTATTCATAGCCGTCATGGGCTCCTGGGTATTAGTATGTGTGAATCGCGAAAGATATTTTGATTTAACTTTCAAATGCCTTCACTTGATCAATTATGACGAGCGTATGATGATGCAAGTGCCACTTCTTCTCATCTACCTTTAATGCTTTCTCTCGAAACGATTCATTGATGATGGTGGCAGCAAAAGGTTATGTAGACATGAATTTCGTGAGAGAACGAACACGCATAAAGAAGAAGGGTCATATGTTCCATAACTGGTGTCTTTTTGTCATGTATGGTGAAAACCCTCTATCGGAAGGTCAAGCAGCATCTCTGAATGAAACCGTCTGACCACAGCTGATTCAAAATTTTAACCAGTTTATTACCATGCAACTTAATTCGCACTCTTATGATCACGCCTTTTCCCGAAAAACGCTATGCGGAGAAAGTAGAATATAGTAAAATTGTACAACAGGAAAAATAAATTGAACTAACGCCACTTCTATTCGGGGAGATGAGTATAAAAAGCTACTATCTTTTATTCCAAGATTTCAAATTCCATCTCCATAAAACCTTGTAGTCTGCTAGAACTCCCTTTCTGGATAGGGGGAAGAAATAAGAAATGTTACGAGACAAGTGAGCATAATTTGTACCGCCGGAGATATTCATTAGAATCTCACCGATTGGGAGAGAAATAAACCATCTAAGCTTGTCAGGATTTTACAACGAGGTACTGTATCAGCGATTCAAATGCAGTTTTGCTACCCCGAGAATACAGCTCAGGCAATTACACAAAGCGATAATCACGTCCGTAGTTTCCTTAGAAATTGCCAAGGTAACGCTTTTTTTTATGGGCGTTGGATGGTTGGTTGAATGATGTATCCTGACCTTGAATGAAGTCCATTTTGTTTCTTCAGCTGATAACTTTTCTTCATAATTTTCAAAACCTTTGATGCTCCCATCTGGAATGGAAAACAAAACAGCTTAACGAGTCCGGTAATTCTGGGAGCTTCGAGAAACGGGCCCCAGTTGCTTCAAAAAATTAAAAAGGGTTCGATTATCCGACTAAAACTTCCGTTGAATAACATATTATTTTCGCAAAGAGTCGAATTATTCGCTTCACTCCGTTTAACTGATGGGAATTTTCCCTTTTGAGGGCCTCTGGGGTAGGTACCTTTTCCCTCTTCTTATTCCGCTTCTCCACCCTCGCCGCTAGTCTCACAACACTCTTTGAATCGAAAGGCTATTAAAGATTTTGACTGAATCGCGAAGACAGGTGCAAGTCAACATGAAGTGGAATTTGGTCATGGGAATATTTAACCCTCGGACGTATAAGGCGTGGTTGCTATGCGCCCCTCAATCTTTTTTGTTTGTTTGTTTGATATATTTTTTTTCAAGATAATTTTTCCGGAAGCCTGTCCGTTTCAGAAACTCTTCACTTATCTTCGAGACGTGTTTTCTGTGAATTTGGTGAAAATCGCCTCATAGATATAAGAAGTATTAAATGACAAGTGAGGTGTGGTTTAACGGTTGATATGAACTGCAAATAAATTAAGTTGAAAAGGGAAGTTCAGTACACCTATTTATTATTTATTTTCCTTGTCTTAGTTGTCTATTTTCCTTTCAAGTTCGATAGCTACTGTTCTTTCGACATACAAGCCAAAACTGAAAAGTGAAAAAGCTAAAAAAAATCCTCCCAGGTTGGATGACGTCACCTGGTCCGAGCGGCGCTATTCGCATACGTATCACATATTATTAACATCATTAAGTAGATGACACAACAGACTATCTATTAAAGTGGAAAGCTTTCTTGTTTCGAAACAACGCAAGGGGATATTCTGCGGCTTGTTTGTTGTCAAAGCGTTTGTCATTGATGGTCAGTGACTACAACTGCTCTGTTAGCAGCTGCGGGCTTCTCTTCGCTCCCCCTTTGTAGCGTTAATAACTGCGACGATCGTTTACATCTTCTACCATTTTTATTCTTGGCTTCTATTTTCCTGCTCGATATGTACTAGTTGTATCTCTCAACACAGCTGATGCTATCCAGTCATCGTGACCCGTACGCTTTCAAAACGTCAAATATGGCTCCCTGGAAAAACAAAATAGGTTTACGCGTGTAGATCTTTTCACAATTTTTATCGCTAACGACCGTCCCCTGGTAACAGAGGCCTGTTTTCCTTGAATTCAGCGTGCGAGAGAAACCTCTGCCATTAGTCGAAACGGTCTGTGTTGAGCATGCGCCGCGGTTTCTTAGCGACCGAACCATGACGTGATGCTTTTAGAACATAATCGGTCAGCAAACAATAAAGGGAGCATGCGTTTTAAAACCTCGGTCCACGGCCGCGGACGGCGGTTTAATCAAAGACCATTCCGAACCAAGGCAGAGGTATCTTTTCTCCCACACGCTGAATACAAGGAAAAGAGGCCCCTCCTAGCAGGGAATAACGACTGCATTTTCGCCGGCTTACAATCCAGTGGGACGTCTTTCTGGGCAAATTCGGAGCCATTCTGGTATAAAAACTAAAGATCCCCAGGGCTTTTAATCCGGGTTGGTTTTTTCTTTATTCTTGAGATACATGACTGGGGCCGTAATGAATTCTATTGTACAGATAACAAACAAATAAATAAATAAATAAATAAATAAATAAATAGGTAAAGATACGAACGAACGAACGGACGGACGGACGGATGGGTAGATGGATGGATGGATGAATGAATGAATAAATGAGCGAGCACGGTGTTAATAAATCTCACTCAGTAGAGTCTTTTTTTTTTTTCACTGTTTACGCGCTTTACGTAATGAAGAAGTTATGTGACCATAAAACTATCTAGCATTTTACAGAATATTTACCAATCATTAGTCCCTTTAATGAAAGATAACCTTTTATGTTTACTAAACGTCGCATTAGATTATGAAAGTAAGTAAACTATTTTGGTTGTTTGTAATTCTAACAGGTCATGTTTCTACTCAACCTTAGTATCGTATTTTCTCGATAAACGCCCTTGGCGTTTATTTAAAAAAATCGGCGATTTGGTTGCAGGTTTTATTTGAAACCGACGTTAAAAGGGGTCCGGCATTTTAAGTAATGGAGTGCAAGAAAGGTGACCTTTAAATAATAATAATAATAATAATAATAATAATAATAATAATAATAGTAATAATAATAATAATGATGATTTATTAGTAGTACTTCCACGAGGTGGCCCTTCGCCTACTAATTACAAATCTCAAATCAAATCAAATTAAATCAAATTAAACCAAATGTTGGTTTTGGAGGAGAGGGGAAAACCGGAGTACCCGTAGAAAGAGCAGAGTAGAGAACCAACAAACTCAGCCCACATACGACACCCAGTCCGGGAGTCAAACCCGGGACACATTGATGGAAGGCGAGTGCTCTCACCACTGCGCCAACTCTCTTCCCTATTACTGTTCAATGCGCGATTTCCTCCCAGAGAGGACAACTCATGAAAACAAACAAACAAACGCTGGAGGGATCCAAAGATAGAGAGTACTATGATAAAGAAAGAAAGTGCGCCAGTGCTACAACACGAACGCGGACATTGATAATGTGTTTTGTTTTGTTGTACACCATCCATCCTAGTTATGTTTCACCGGTTCTTTTCCTCTGCACATTTATTCAGATTACCAAAGCAGCATGCCGTACTTAGTAGTTTGACGTAGCAGTGATATTCAAGATATTATTTTCACTTGTAATCTCATACCGCAAATGAGGACCTCGAGCAAACGCCGGGACCTCGTTCAAACGCCCCTAACGTTTATTTAGAAATTAGCAGTTTTGACCCGCCGTTTATAAGAGGCCGGCCTGTTATCGGGGTCCGGCTTTTAATTGAGAAAATACGGTAAGCAAATAACTGATTATAACGTCTTTAAATAGGCCTTTTCAATTTAAATTTTAAATGGAAAGTTCAAGGAATTTTAACGAAGATACGTTACACTTGACTTGTAAAGTGGTGTGGTTGATATAAATATGAATATATCAAAGTGGTAACAAGAACAATTTCTGATACTTTTGATATATTTGTTTTTATATCAACCAAACCACGTTAACTAGTCCTTGTTCAAGATGCCGCCATCCTTGACCATGCGTAGGTACCATCGGCAAGGCTAATTAATTAAGACTCTCATACAGTTTTGTATGATCTTTCAGAAGTAGTGTTTGATTTTCAACCTGGATCTTGGTAGACCATTGAACCCATTGTCAATTTTGCATTTTCCCCATACTGAAATAGTATGGACGCTACTTGAAATATGTCGCCATCTATAGCAGGCTCGTTAACTTTGCTAAAGGCCGTGCTGAGGACAAATTCGTTTGACTTTCAGACATGAGTAAAATTAAGTTTACGTTTCCAAGAAATAAAGTGCGCAACAGTTTTATAAAATTCGTGTGTTCTTGCAGATTCTGCATTACCACAATGTTATGTATGGTGGCCCAACGTTATCATGGCTTTTTTTTAGCATAAAATTCAAAAGACAAGAAATATAAGTGATAGAGACCGACTTTTCGGTGTATCTCGCCCCATGATTTATTATAAAGAGCGATTTGTGAAAAGGCTAAGTTGAATGGCGCGATATCCACTGAACCGTCGGTTTCTATCACTTATATTTCTTTTCTCATGTATTTCCAAATCATTTCTATAAAATTCAAAACTCGGCGTTATTTCCAACTACAAAACTTAATTTTTTTTGCAATATTTGTTTTAAATTTACATTTCATTTCTGATTTTAGGTTGCTTTGTCAAAGTCAGATTAAGCAGTTCAGATGTAAAAACAAAAATATCTAACTTAGTGGTCACAATATGCAAACCAAGTTTAAGAGAAAAAAAACTCGAAGGGACTGGCACAACAACAACAACAACAATAAAAAAAATGCGAACGGCCCAGCATCATCACTCCACGCGGTAAGAACTGGGACTGATTGTGATGATAATGATGATGATGATGATAACTTTATTTAATGAGGGTAAAAACACTTAACAGTTAAAACTGATAAACTAGTGTCCCTCATTATACTATACATAAAATGTAATAAATAAAATGTCTAATGACTAAAATACTAAAATAGAGTTTAACTTGAGAAATAGAGAAATGGTGAAGACCCGTAGTTGTGTACGTAGTTGTGGCGCTCAAAGCGAAGGGTACGTCAAGGGTAGTGTTTGTTGTTATTTTCATTTTTTCCTGTTTGTAAATCAAGTTCAAGCCATGAAAAGGAGGAAACCTTCAGAAAAGGAATCGTGGTAAGATTTCGAGAAAGGAGTTGGGATGGAGCGTAACGCGGGGAGAGGTAAGAAGGCAGGTATAAAAGTGCCAAACGACATCCTTGTGCAGAGGATGTCGTCTACATCATCGGGTAGATTGAAATTTATGAGTCACTGGATACGAGAGACTTTGTACAGTTCGAAGGCTATGAAGAACTTTCCGTTGCAAACATTAAAGAAGCGTGTGAAAAGTTCTACAATGCCCCTCCTTGATCTTGCGACATTCTTGCTTCAGACAGAGGACCCTCGTGCACAAACTTGAGCAGATTAAGGGTCGTAAAGTATACTTTATTCGCTTTCTTCCACCTAAAGAAAATGCCGACCGCATCTTTACTCCTCAAGAAGTGGGAAGATTGAAGTAGCCTACTGACCGCGCTACGAAACCCGCCCCAGTTTCGCCATTACGCGCCAAACGAGGGAATATTCCAAGCAGCACAGTTTTCCCGAAATCGTTATCTATTGCACACTTATTAAAGGCTGGAAAATTAGTAAAGCCGCTATAAAAATCTACTATTATATTACCTCTTCAAATTTTTGATATTGAACAAAGCAAGTGGAATGACGGTCTTCCAATAAAATTGGTTTGAAAATAGAAGAGGAATCTTTCTTGAGCGAGGCTTTGAGGAATGCTTTTAAAGAAACATGCAGCGACAGCCGATCTCAGTTCTCCGGTGATTGGGTAGTTAAGAAATACAAGGTCGTGTCCATTCAAACCAGCACAGACATCTTAATATCGACAGTGGAAGACCATACTCGCAAACAAATACAAATGCACGCGGTAGCAAGAAACATAATTGAAAGATTTACTATGAGAGTGCCTTGAAATTTCGGGGATTTCTTCCAGTATGGAAAAGTATTTTACTTTGTTGCGGATGATCTCCCTGTAACCGTGGAAGAGTTTGTACCTGGTGATATTTGTCAACAACGACGGTACTTGCCTGCCGTCACCCGAGAAAGCTTGTGATGAGGTCTACGCCAAAGAGCAGTACCTCGTGCACATCAGCTACGTCTTGTCAGAGCGGAAGATGACGTTGGTTGATATATAAGATAATCTTGAAGGACAGACTTTTGCTGTGAGCCAAATGCATTGGTTAGAAGACTAAAAACTGTTTCTCCAGAGGCTGGACATCCGTTATAATATTAGACTAGCACAGCATCGAATCATTCGCTTCTGACAAGGATCGCAATAGTCCCGTGATACGTTATCATGTGACAGGTTATTTGTTCAAAAAGTTGATAAACATTCAATAAATTCTCAAAAATGGAGTTTTCTATCAAATTATTTACTATTGCGTGCTTGATGTGTGCATTATTTGCTCAAAAGTTTCTCAGAAAGGCTAAACTTGCTCGAAATTGCTAAAACCGTAAAAAGCTACTTGAAAAGCCAAAAGTTGCTCAAAAGTCTGAGTTTCTGAGCACAATTGGGAGAGGCCCTCATATACCGGATAGCAATGGAAATCCAATTAAGCATGTCCTTGAACGTTCTAGAATATTCAACACAATAAACAGATGACATCAAGCGAAACTCCCAGTTCACGATCACAACAAGTACATCTTTACACAATCAATTATTGGGCTATGCAAAAGGTCCTGAAATCAACAAAATCTCTGACCCTTAAAAAAAGTTTTTTTTTTCTCAGCAGAACGTCACAGATTTTCCAGAAACAACAACAACAACTATGGAATATTTCAACATTTCTTATGTGTGTAAATTTTTATATCCATCCATGCCATTCCTTATTTTTTTCTCGGGATCATTAGCTGTTCTGGCATCATTTGAGGACCCACACAGTTTGACATTTGGGCCAAAATCCTGCGGGAACAACTAATTAAATTTAAAGACAGTAGAGACAGATTAAAGCTATTCCGATAAATGAAAACGAGGAGCCTATGGCCCTCTTTGTCGTCGCCCTGCTCTTTTCTCCTCGTGAGCATGATCGCGGGTTAGTTGAGACCTGGAAACGACTTAGTCAGCGGTGTTGTCCATAAGGGTTTAGTCTCCTCTTGTGTGACACTTTGTTGATCGAGTGATTGTGGTAACTTGGGGATTGGTTGATTATGAAGCTTTGCTTCCCATTGTGGACTGGCTTCACTCACTGGCAAGATGAACAAAAACTAAACGAGGTAAGCTGCATTAATTTTAGCCTTTGCATATTACAGGTTAGTGACGAATGTGGTAAGATTTAAAGTAGGTTTAACTATTACCCTAGCTGTCAATCAGAATACTCTTTGCACAGCTGTACACAAACTTTTAGTACTCAGTCTTGTGTTTTTTTCTTTAGAAGGTTAAAGTTGTTGTGTTTCCACTTTGAATTAAGCTCATATTAAATTATGCTTTGGAATGTCACCAGTTGTTCATACATGTACCTTTCAATTCCAAGGGTACACAAGCCAAATACCTTACGTGTATTAATGTTTTTTTGTGGTTTGGAAAATAATTATTCAAACAAGCAGAAAGGGGAACACTGGTGAAAATTAACCATGCCTCCCTCATTTCCGAAAACCATTCGTGAAATCAATTCTGCTGAAGCACTTATAGATACACTATGTAGTACGTGAATTCACGTATAAACTGAAAATAGTAAGTCTTAATTATTCTAGTGAAAACCATTCGTGAAATCAACTGCTGAAGTACTTATAGATAAGTAGTATGTGAATTCACCCATCTGAAAATAATAATTATTCTGGTACCTCAGTGAAAGTGTCTGAGTTGTGGTTTTACAGTAGATCATTACCTGGTTAATGATTACTTCTTGCCGGGGGTGCAAAACCAGCGACACAAATAAGCATACGCTGTAATAGTTATGCGTATGGCTGGCTCATGGCACTGCTATTACATGAGTGTATGATTGACTGTATAGATAGCGTTGTACAAGTACACCATTAAGAATATTTGTTATTCTACCAACTCAAACGTTTGCAATGGGAAACTGAAATTGACTTTGATATGCCTTGAAAATTTGCGGAAGTATTCTTGAGTATTTCTTGAGTATGGTGAGTCCTTTAGTAGGAGGCACCTGCTTACTGCATGCCTTTTTGTTCACCTTTGAAAATGTATCCTTGTAAATGGAGAGCAAGCAGTCACACAGTTTACAAAAAGAAGCTTCATGTATGCTTAGTGTATAAGATAAACAAAGTACAGATCGCAATCAAGCAGAGTTTTACATTGCATTGTGATGAAATTAGTGATTTAGTAAAAATATACTCTCAATTTTTTAATGAATTTTAAACCAATGAAATATTCGATAGAGCTGCAAGCTTTTAATTTCACCCTGTTGAATTATAGAATACAGTGCAAAAGTGTTGGAAACAGTAATTTTGTACTAGTCTTAATTCAAGCTATATCCTACATGTAGTACTCCAATCCTGACCAAGTTACAGACAAGTTACATTGTGCAGTTTTTAACAATTAGCAAAAAGCTGATTTTGCCCATATTACCTACTGGGATGAAAAACTGTGGAACATTTTGGAGGAAACAACACATTATTACCAAAGTGGAACTTTCATTTATCTCTGAGGGAGTTTATTAGAATCTGGTACCCAGGTAGCAATACTCACAGATAAATTATTCTAAGATTGCAAAGAGGACCATTCTGTTTAATTCACCATTCAGAGTCTTACCATTGTACTTAAAAAATTAAATTCCAGTTGTCCTTTGGTAATATCTTTTTTTTTTCATTTTGTTTCTTCTTAGTGATTAGCTGTGACTACAACATGTAATTATAAAAAGCAACTTTGAATCTTGAGCCAATGGCCCTTCAAAAAATTGATTTTCTTGGACTACTGTATATCTGCAGTCATGTTTTATATAAATTTCATGTCCACTACAGACTAGGTCAGCCATTACTCAAGACATTCCATTCAGTCCATTGGACTCTATACACATAGGTTTAGTATTTTACTTGGTCAGCAGTTTGATTTTTATGAAAGTTTCACAAGATACTTTGGGCTAATGTCTTCATGTTTGTTATCATAAAGATGTACATTATACTGGTCATGCCTGTATCATACAATAGCTATAACTCTTTATTGTGTGCATAAAAATATCTTGTATCCAGTGATAGTATTTGTACAGCAAGCAATGTTCCAATATCAAGGAGCAATTCTCTAAGAAAAATTCATTCATCATCAGGCTGATGTTTGAACATGTAAGACTACATTTAACAATAATTATTGGTTCATGCTTTAGTTTGCATACAGTATATCAAGTTATCGTACACATAGAATGTTTGGAGAGCATGAGGGAAGCACAAGACTTTGGCGAGAGCAACTCTACCTCTATGAGTGCTCTTCAAACTTTCCAAGTACCATTTGTTACTCAATAATTGATGCAAATCCAAACATGAACCACTGTCATTTATATCTTACATTGCCTAAAAACTGTATGGCAAAACCTGGGCAATTTAAACAGCAACCTGTCATTTTGCGTTTAATTCTGTACTGTTTTTCTACTTGTTTAAGGATAACATTGATAACAACAATTTTTTGGGTTCTTTCAAAGTGTTTTCCTTCCTAAATTCTCAGAAATGCAAGGTCCCCGGCACCAGTTGTACTGACCTCTGGCATTAATTGCTGTTCTTGTTTCCATCTGCAGGAGCTAAAACTCTAATGTCACACTGCAGTAAACATAGGTCAATCATCTTCATAGCCTGCATAACAGGCGCTATATAGCCGAACGCCGAGCAGGAGAGATGGAAGCGCGAGACGCGAGCGCAGAATGCGAGACGACAGGAAGAGGAAAATAAGCGCCTGTCGCCAGTCTATTGTTCAATTTGCTCTTCCAACCGATCGTCTGGTCATTGGAAAACACTGATTGGTCAATTCATACCATGTGATACTGATGTGAGAAAAGATGTACACCACACATAGCAAACATGGTGCATGGTGTACTGTGAGTTTTCAACAAAGCTATCAAGCTTGCGCTTGATTTCTTCCCGTCGAAAATCTCAAGAAGGAAAAGAAAAGATGTATTGGGCGTTGGTAGTAAGGAGAGATGTGTTGGCTTGGTTGCCTACTGGGTTTGGTAAAAGTTTAATTTCCCATTTTACTCAAAAACGTTCGAGCTAGTGAGTGCAAGACAGGTCATGCCATTTGCTCATTGGTAATAACTATAGAGCAAGTCCAAGAGTTGAAAGAAATGTCATGCGCCTTACAACCACCATGCTGAAGGATCACTGTTTCTTTAAGTTAAATAGGCCGACGACTTCACTCTCAATAAAAGACAGGAGGCAACACCAAGCGCTATTTTGTTGTACTCCACAGCGGTTTATGATCGATCACCTTGGCTGATATCCTATCCACAGCATTCTTTATGGCACCTTGTAAAGCGGAGTAAAAGAAAAGCAGAGTAAACTCAGCAATCAGTGCTGTTGTTTAGCAAATTGTTTGAATTATCAAACTTTCCACACTCCATTGAAATTTTTACCCTTAAATTAAAACACCTCATGTACAAGCAGTTCTGTTTCCATCAAATTTATTATCATAAACAATACACTCTTGTAATTGCTTTCTGCCGCTCGTAGAAGTAGGCTTATTCTGTCTGCCGGCAATGCTCGCAAAAATCTGCTCTAAATTCTCCTTGGACAACTAAATGCTCAAGAAATCTACAGATAAGTTTCCTGCAAATGATTGAATGCTTTTTCATTGGTCAATTCAAAACTATTGTAACTATCAGTTGAATTTTGTGGTTGTTTCGGGGGGCGGAAAGGCATGAACAAGAGACTGGCAACAGGCACTTATTTTTCTCTTCCCCTTTAATTGTCTTGCGATCCATCTCTCCCGCTTGGCGCTGGGCTAAATAAGCGCCTGTTATGCAGGCTATCATCTTCATCGACCAGTGTGCTTAAATTTAATCCAAGGCATTCTTTTCCCATTTTGTTGGCTGATATATATTTTTTTATCACACTAGGCTGCCTGAACAAGGGAAAAAAATTATCTGGTGAAGTTTTGCTCACGTTTTTATCTGAACTTGCTGAAACATTATGGTTACATTTAAGATGAAAATGTAGGCCTCCATATTTCTCAAAGTAATAATTTGGTATGGCCTTCCAGGCATTACCCAAATTACTTAGTAGTCTACCAATCCAAGCAAGCCGTGGAGATTTTACCAAGGTTATAAAATTGACAGGAACATGCAGTCCATCCGAAATTGCGACATTTAAAGGTTTGAAATTCAGACGGGGGACATAAGGACCCCCCCCCCCCCCCCGTCCTTAACAGGGTCTTAAGTATGAGCATAGAGTCATCGTTTAAGCCTCAGTGTTCAGAGTTAGGGAGATGAATACATGACTGTACCTCTACAGTTTGGTTCTTGTTAAAGCCAGTCGCTCCACCGCTAGGATAAACAGGGAAGCTGGGCTTAGGCAGTGCACTCCTTATGTATGCCTCTCAAAACTTCAAAATAATTATTTGTCATAAGGCCGGCATTCATAACTTCTGTTTTGCCACCATTATAGAGAACGGAAAACCAATTCCTTATCAAAGGTCCAAAATTGAAAGTTTTCATTATAGTGTCTCTCTATAGAGTCAAAAGCTTTTTCAGAGTCCACAAAAAGGAAGATTCCTGGGATTTTTTAAAGCTCTGGTTATTCAATTAGATAACTTAAGAGTCTTATATTCTGACCGATATATCTATTCTTGACAAAACCCATTTGGTCGGAATGTATTAATTTTGGTAGAAAGATGGAGTCGAGACAAGTGAAAAGTGAAACAAAAATAATTTATACATGTATATACATTACGATTAGTTAATTGTTTCGAATGACTTTACAAGGGTTGTTTCCCAGCTGGTGTGTACATGTACGTTACCCAGAGGAAGTAGCAATTTACACTGTAGACAACTCAAGCTCCTACAACTTGTGGAAGTTTTTGTAATAATTTATGATGCGCTTTGTTCTGATGTTTAGAACATCATGCAAATTTTTAATCTGCATGACTTGTCGGCGGCATTTGCGAGACAACAAGTCATTGTCTTTCAAAACAATGTCACACAAAGAAAATTTACTGCAGTGAATGACAATAGATAAAACGCGCAGAAGAAATGCGTTTTCTAACGCGCTTTTTGAACCGCGTTAACGCAAAAAACCTGCACATGTTTTGCGTTTGGGTTGGCCGCTTATCTCTGAGCGGCACTGTACATGTAAGTCTTCAGTGAAGCCCAATAAGGGTCATGTTTGATTAATATCTTTAAATGAGCCTCACAGTTGGCTTTAACTTATAGTGAGGATCAGTATACATGTATAAATTCTTTTACATGTGAAATGTGACATTTACCAGTCATTTTTGCTGCGTTAATTATCCTCAATTGCACAAATTTATGAAATTGCTGTAATGGAGATAAAACTAACTGATGGTTTTGCTGATTTACAAATTAAACAACTGTCAAAAAGCTGAAACAGTAAGGTAATTGCAGTGTTACAAGTCATTGGAGAGATTCTGTCAGGTACTGCTAAAACATTAAAGTTACTTTCATTGAGTTAAACTGACCTTTTCATTAGATTTCTGCAGTATTTGCCTTCCACTGCCAAATGGTTAAGTTCCTGCTGCACTTTTATACATCGTACATGAAGGGTTTTCTTTGCTTAGTGACCAAAAGGGAATATTGTGATCTGCCAGTTGGACAATTTCTAGTTTGTTCTTAGAGATTGATATTAGGAACTGCTTTATAAAGGTCCTGACGTTTTCTTTGTAATTCGACAAAAATATAATTACTGTCAGTAATTCTCTGTTGTGGAGACTCATTAGCATGCAAAAGGTAAATATTGAGAGGTTTAAGTAGATTGTATAGAATAGTCTATATTGTTAGTCATTTAATGATTACTGTAGTATCTTTAGGCTCTATATTTAACAATGATATCACTAGAATAATGCTACTATTTAAAAGTGAAAACAGGATACCTGATTGTAGCAGCATCATTGGCAGAAATCCTTCCAGGAATTCAATAATTAATCCCCCCTCTGGTCCCTTTCCGGTCACGTGCCACTGCCTTCCCTCGCGTTCCCTCGTCGTTTTGTTCGTTCGTTCGGATTTTGCCAAATATTTTAACTGTTTTCAACGCCTTTCATCGAACGTTCCAACTTTCCAATGCCTCAGCGGCCGGGAGAAGATCAAAAAGCCACCGGCCTTACTTTCGGGATTTCAATTTGACATTCCTTTGCTTCGAGCAGTTCGAAACGCTGAACAAGCAAAACAAGTTGATTCAGATGCGACCGCCGTCGGCCATGACGAAACGCCACGTGCAAGACCTCTCAGCGAGCCTCCCGCTGCCACAAACCGTGGCAAATAAAGCGCTGACCTTCGACTCCTTGCACTCCAGATCGAGCAACAAAAGTTGGAGATCAAGAAACTTGAGCTCGAAGCTCAAATCAAGGCCAACACCACGTCACCACTCGTCAAACCTGAAACTGTGCCGTCGTTATCAACAGTCCGCCACAATCCAAACGCTGGTAAGTCCTTTGGACAGTTTGATTACAATGTTAGAATAGTGACTCCCCAAGAATGGCCGCATTTACATGTCCCTTTTGGCTTAGCAAAAAAGAAATTCAAGGATCTGTCTCTGGCCGAATTCGTGTATGGCTATTTAGATATTATGCGAGTCGCCAGCGACGAGCAACAGGAAGTCATGTCAACCCATTTAATGGCATTGATGCGTTTGGCAGCCAAGTACAAATGGCTTTCAGTTTTGTCGTTTCATGCTACCGTTCTCGATCGAATCGAGGCCGGTTTAGCTTCCTGGGGAGATGATTTCACGGAGCTTGAGCGGTTTAATATCACAGAATCCGATCGTGTGCCTTTAGCTACTAAGCAACAAAACCAGGCCACAGTCCGTCCGCCAGGGTTTACACCCAAAACCTATTGTAGAGAATGGAACCGAACTGGCACTTGCTGTAACCAGTCTCACCAGGTTGGCACCGAGCATGTGTGTGCGTATTGCAAATTGCGCGACCATACGATCGCTTCCTGCCTTACTCGACCGACGACGACAAACGCATCACCGGCTGCAAGTCCCAGCTCGGCCTGACTAGGCCACCAGCCAGGTACAGACAACGTCAAGTGTCATTCCTCACTGCAATCACCCAACAAAATTACCACTAATATAAACATTCCTGTATCATCTGTAAATACACCGCGTAGTTCTTCCGTTCAAGCAAATTGCGCCTCAACTTTAAACAAGTCTCTGCCTTGTGGGCAACTTAATCTATCCGCTTCTCACTCAATTTCTGCTGTCATCAGAGACATAATTTGTTGCAAACACACTCGACCAAATGCCTTTGGCGCCCGTATTGTCGTTCCGTCCGGTCTGAATCTACCTGCGTGGCAAGCTGGTCTGACCAACTATCATGACTCCAACATCGCCTTATTCTTAGCTCATGGTTAGCCAATTAATTACTGTTTGTCGTCCGACCCCGAACCCTTCAATTCCAATCACTCTTCAGCTGTGAATTTCGCCCAAACTGTCGATAATTTTATCGAAACTGAACTGTCCCATGAAGCCACAGCCGGTCCATTTAAACACGACCCCATCCCTTCAAGACTACAGACGTCCCCTCTGCAAACTGTGGACAAAGACAAAACGAAACGCCGCGTTGTTTTAAACCTTAGTTTCCCACCTGGTCGTTCCGTCAATGATGGCATACCCAAAGATACCTTTCTCGACGTTCCGTTTCACTTAACTCCTCCCCGTTCAGAAGACTTTGTAAATCTCATCCTGTCCAAAGGCTCTGGATCTTTTTTGTACAAAAATGACCTAAAACGAGCTTACAGACAAATTACTGTTGACCTAAAGGACTACAAGTTTCTCGGTTACAAATGGAGAGACAACTATTATTTTGATCTTGTTTTACCATTCGGGCTGAGGTCTGCAACTATGGCTTGTCAGCGTACGACATCAGCCAAACCTTACATGTTTAAATCAGAATTTGACTTTGTCTGTATTAATTATGTCGATGACTTCGGAGGCGTGGAAGAGCATTACACAACTGCTTCTACTGCGTTCCTTCAGCTAGGCAACTTGTTTCAAAGACTTGGCTTAGAATCTTCCCCGTCAAAAGACTGGGCACCTTCTACACGCATGCCCTTTCTCGGTTTGGTTTATGACACTCTCAAAATGTCTGTTGAAGTGCCTCAAGATAAACTTGACACCATTACCCTGCTTGTCCGCGTTTGGCTGCAGACTTCTAGCGCAACGAAAACTGCGCTTCAATCCTTGATCGGCAAATTGGCCTTTGTCTCCGCTTGCATCAGTCCGGGCCGCATTTGTATGCAACGCATACTAAACGAACTGCGCCCCTTACTAATAAACAGCAACGCTTCCGTCCCAGCCGTGAAATGCGTGCAGATTTGGAATGGTGGAGCCTTTTCCTAGCTTCATACAATGGCGTGTCCTTGATTCGTTCTGAGCCTCAGATCAATAACCCTTTACGATTCTGCACAGACGCCTCCCTCCATGGCATCGGTGGGTTTTATGATGGGCGATCTTTTCACACCACCTACCCTAATTTCATCACTAGACTGTCACTGCACATCAATGCCCTCGAAATCCTCGCGGTCACTGTCAGCGTCAAACTGTGGGCTTCTGTGTTACCTCGTCAGCGCATCCTAGTACTTACTGATAACAAGAGTACAGAACTTACTCTCAAGTCTGGGAAATCACGTGTTCTTTTCACACAAGCTTGCCTGCGTGAACTCTGGCTTTACGCAGCCCGTTACGACTTCGAGATCAGCGCACATCACATCGCCGGGTCCCAGAACGTCATCGCCGACTGTTTGAGCCGCTGGGACTTGAACACCTTTTATCAACAGCAGTTTTATGACACTGTATTACCATTGTATGATTGCATCACTGAGGAACATTGTACACCCGATTTGTTCTCTTTTGAATGTCCATGGTGATTCAGTTTCCTTTTCTCTCTTCACCAGGTTTTCGCTACGAGGATTTACAAGGCGAAGCTGCTACAGTTCAAGCCTCCGCTCTTTCAGAGGGCACCAAACGTAACTACCGCTCTATTTGGTCACTGTACGACAAGTTCACTAGATTTTACAGCCTCAAACCCTTTCCCGCAACACCAGAGACTTTGTCAAGTTTCATCACGCTGGTCGGACGGGTTTCTCCGTGAAGTCTCACAAGACTGTTTATAATTACATTTCGGCTCTCCACAAGCTCCACGATCTGTGCTGTCGACTCCGCTGCCTTTGACCACATCAGTGTCAAGCTCACACTCAAAGGCCTGGAGAAATTGAAACGCCACATTCCCTTACGCAAGTTACCAATCACGCCAGATATACTTTTGAAATTCCGTTCGCACCTGGATCTCTGGAACTCTGCCCACCTTGCCCTATGGGCAGCTTTGCTTGTCGGCTTCTTCACATTCTTTCGAACTGCTAACTTATGCCCACCGTCCAGAGAAACATTTTCCTCCTTTTCCACTTTGTCACGCAACGACATAACCTTCACGTCCTGGGGTGCGGCAATTACAGTCACGTGGACCAAAACAAGACAAACCGGGGACACGGCCTTGGTAGTTCCCATCCCCTTTATTTCAAACTGCGATCTTTGCCCTGTCAAGGCCTTACAAGCATTATTTCAAGCAGTCCACGTTCCCTCCAGCGCTCCAGCTTTTTCATACATTTCAAAGGCACAAGAGCCCGACTGCTTAAATTCCCCAGCTTTCAGGTCCAGCATTCAATCGCTCGCTTCCCGCATTGGTCTAGAGCCTGCTAACTACTCAGGCCATAGCTTGCGCCGCGGAGGTGTAACATTTGCTTTCCAGTGTGGCATACCGGCGGAGTTAATTAAAATGCAAGATGACTGGAGGTCGGATGCCTATGTCTTGTACTTATTGATTCCGCTAGCCGACAGACTCATTTTGTCTCAAACTCTCGCCTATCACATCCGACTAATGGTATAGGCCGAGTACTAGAACACACGTTACATTTGTTCGTTGTCGTTTTTCGTTTTCGCTTTCCATAGCGGACTTGGCCCGGCCAACCGCACTGTTTGTCCTGGCCTGTTCTTAGCGATTCTCATAGGTTTGCATGTGTTACTGTTCTAGTTACTGTTTAACCCCTTTCCCCTCCTCCGCGACGGCAACCTCCTTCCTTCCTCTTCTTTGGGACTTTGGTTTGGCGGGTCTTTGTTTCTTGTCTCGCGGCCCCGTCCACAACAACTCAATTATTAAAAGTTCCAAACAAGAGCTTGCCTGTGTGGTTGCAGTCTTCACCTCCGGGGACAGGGCAGGGGGGGGGGGGGGGGGGGGGGGGGAATTCAATAATAAATCCCCTCTCCGGTCCCTTTCCGGTCACGTGCCACTGCCTTCCCTCGCGTTCCCTCATCGTTTTGTTCGTTCGTTCGGATTTTGCCAACCCTCCCTCCCTCCCCTGGGTCTTTGTTTCTTGTCTCGCGGCCCCGTCCGCAACGACCCAATTATTAAAAGTTCCAAACAAGAGCTTGCCTGTGTGGTTGCTGTCTTCACCTCCGGGGACAGGGCAGGGGGGGGGGGGGTAATTCTACTGTTGTAGCTTAATTGAAGCTACATTGTCTGCTCAGTAACTAATTAAACCAATCAGACTAGCTGGCACTTACAGTGTAACTGATACTTCTGAACTTGTCAGTGGAAGTTCATTCAACGATACTTTTGAACTTGTAAGAGTTTATTGCATTGTTGCAGGTAATTTCATTGACATGTCTAGCTTACCAACCGTTTGCAAGGCATACAACTTAATACATAAGCCATGTCACAACTATGTCATTAAGCATGATGGTGCCACATGTGCACACTACAGTGTATACATGTATGTTTTTGTTTTAGACTTTGTGGGTTTGAAGATAACTGTTTACAGTTCACCTGAATATTTATCAGATCATGACTGGTTAAATACATGTAGTTAGACTAATTTTCCCTAATACATGTATTTATGACAGGCATCTTGTCCATCATCCGCTCACTTTGAGTTGAAATGGAAATTTTGTTAGGCTGGCCAGAATCTTCAAAGTTGATCATCAACTGTACTGTACACTGAAAGAACACTAAACAGACTTTTGATTGAGATGAAAATATAATGTATAAATTTTAAAGAACATGCTACATGTGTATTTACCTGTATGTGCATGTATAAACAGTTAGCATAATTATTGCTGGGGAGCAGGGAATTGGCACAGTGGTGAGAGCACTCGCCTTCCACCAAAGTGGCCGGGGTTAGAATCCTGCATGGATGATGCCATAAGTGGGCCTAGTTTGTGTTGGTTGTGCGACCCTGCTCAACGATTTTTCTCCAGGTACATACAGCTTATTTGAACTGGCTGTAGGCTCCGTGCTCCAACAGCCTTGTGTCTATAACTATGCTTTCAGTTCAACCTTGTTTTGTTTTGTATTTTTTTCTGTACTTTGCAAGAACAATTAGCTGAACAGTTTAATTGTTGTTGTTGTTGTTGTTATTATTATTATTATTATTATTATTATTATTAGCGGAGCACCATACCTATAGGAACCCGTCAACTACTTTTCTTATGGTAAAAATGGCTAGCGGTATTGCTCATGGGCGCGTACGCACGACGACGACGACGGAGTCGCCCAATAATTAATAATATCCTAATAAGTAATAGTAATTGGACCGAGTGGAGTACAATTCAGGGAGTAATCGCGCGAGTGTTTTCAAAATCGGACGAGCGCGAGGCCGATTTGAAAATACGAGCGCGATTACTCCCTGAATTATACGACACGAGGTCCAATTACTAATTAATCGTATCTATAACAAATGTCGGAATTAAAAATTTCTTTTGGGAAGGTCTTTTGAGCGAAAACGGCTGTAGCGCTTTCCATATGTTTTAAAAACTGCAGGAAACGTTTGCAAAGGAAGCCATTAAAGCGCGCGTAATTGACGTGAAAATCATGGGGGTATCCAATTACAGGTATCCAATTACAAAAAGTTCAAATTGGATACCTGTAATTGGACACCCACGTGATCGCGCGCCGATTACGTGACAAATAGGCGCGTGGAGAACCAATCACGATCGAGAATTTTGTTATAGATACGACTATAATCATAATAATCCAACATGGCGGCTATACTCCACCAGGCCCAGCTGACCAGCTACTTTACAGCGTACGCCTTTGATACTGAACTTACTGGACATCCATCTTACAGCATATTGACACCTGTCAAAACAAGGTATCCGCTTACCAGTGTCACGTGACCATATCGCGGGCTCAAGGTAAGACCTCATCGAGGTCAGCTGTTTTTTTTTGAAGTTGACCGCTGACCAGGTACTTGCTTTCGATTGGATCGCAGGCTCAAGCCAGGTGTGGGACACCCAAACCAAATCGAGGTTTTTAAATTTTTCGCGCGCTTTCTGCGGCTCGTAATTTCACATTCAGTTGGTTTCTTTATTTTGAGCAAAACAACTTCATCTTCTTCGATCGAAGTTTGTCTTTCGCATAAAAATCAAGAACTTGTCAAAAGATACTCCGGAAGGTGAATTTTCAAGTGATTAAAGGAAGGATGAAAGATTTTTCTCAGGAAAACTTGGATCGATTGTGCGGTTGAAAACAGTATAATCCAACGCTTCAAGGGCTTTCACTTCACCGCGGCATCTTGCATCTCACCAAGAAAAGTCACTTAACACTTCACCGGTATTAATGGCAGGAATGAGTAGCTCAAACTCTGTGGAAGAAGCTCTTTCTTTGGACAAACCGTTTGCTATTTTTGCGGATGCTTGTTTTACTTTTCAACTGGTAGAAACCTCTACAACACAGCGCAGGACTGTGAGGTAAATTAAATAAATAGAAGCTTAACATTTGGTTTAATCGTTGTTACTTTTGTTCAGGAATGAAACTTGTCTTTTTCTCTCGAATGGATATAAATAACAATCATCTTACTCGTTTTGGACGCAAAGAAGTAGTTGAATTGTTTGTTTGTTTTGTTACGTTATTTTCTTTGCAAGCGAACGAGTGTTTTTACTCGGCTTGGCTGACTGTTTTTCGACCTTGGTACCTCAACAGCGTTAAGAAACTTTTGCCCTTATCTTAATAACACGTAATCACAATGAGTCCTCGTTAAATTAAGCATTTAAGGCGGAAACTCAAGCTCGAGTAAAAAAGAAAGCCGATCAAATGCATGTGCATGTGCACTTCTCAAAATCTGACATAAAGTTGTCAAAATGCTGTCAAAAATGTCAAAGACCAGCGCGCTTCACTCGTTTCGCCGTCTATAAACATGCCGTCTTAATTTGTTTGAACCGGTAAGAATCAGTGTTTGGATGTTAAAAACACCGAAATGGGTTGACTGGCTGGGCTGGCTTTGATAATTTTTATAGTGAACGGGTCTGCGAGAGAAATGCTGGTGTGGTTTGGCAAGCGCTTTCTTCGTTAACTTGATGACGCTTTGCCACTGAGAATCATTAATTGAAGAAGGTTCTTCGGAAGACATGGGAAGTACCAGGCTATCAAAGCTCTTTAGCGTTTTGTGTCAGCCAAGGGTAGGGACAAAACCTGGGGTAGGCCATGGCCTAGGCCATGGGGCAGGCCATGGGGTAGGCCATGGCCTATCGGTGGTTAATAAAGTAAAAAAAATAAAAATAAAAAAAAATTGATAAAAATTTAAATAAATAAATAAACAAGCATAGAAATAACTAAATTAATAAATAAAGAAACAAGAAGAAGAAAAAAAGCAGATGTGATATAAATTCCCCCTCCCCCAGAGGACGGACACTTCAAAGGAAGTTCATTGGAAAGTATATCTGACAAGCGGTTTTTTCGTTGAAATGTACTCATCGCAGTCCTCGGCCATTTGTAGCAAGTCGAATCCAGGTAAGACTGTACTGTAGTTTATTTGCTGTGTTTTTGAAAATTCACCTCTAGAAGCCTTGACAAAATCATTTTTAGTCATAAAGCTGTTTTGATTGGGAATAACACGAGCCGCTCAAGTATTGTAGCAAATAGCCGAGTGTTAATCATTAATCGCGGATTGGTGATAAAGTGTTCATCGGGCATTGGTAGAGTCACCATTAAAACAGCGAAAAAACCTAAATTGATGAAGAAGTTTCTTGATCAATAGATTATAGGAACCGTTTGTTATCTTCAAGCAGGGTTGCATTCGATTAAGAGTGGATGTCCGTAAAAATCAAACAAGAGGTGGCAAACCTTGAAAAATCGATTTCGCTCATAGTTTCAAGTTAGAAAGAGTAATGTCTTCTGAGAACCATGATATAGTTGGTTTGGGTAAATCTCGTTTTATTTTCGATAAAAAAATGCAAATTACCGAACACCGCCGAATATGCCGCTCAGACTGGTGACTTTTGGCTCCACTTTAGTGGTCTTGTGTAAAATAATTGAAACGCCTCCGATGAAAGATAACATTAAACAAGCCTTTGGCTATTGTTTAACCACGTTTTGGGGCAATCAAGCTATTCTACAGTTTTCAGATAATTTTATTCTCGGAGACTATATTTTGTGTCAGTAAAAGTGTGTCTTATAAAAAGTGTCATAGCGAATGTGCTATATCATTAAACACTACGAAACGCAGGTTATCCAATGTTGAAATAAGGGTTTTTAGACTGACATAAGGAAAGATTTGGGCAAATGTTCGTGCGTGACGCTTCAGGCTCTTGAGGTGTGGTGAAATTGTATTCATTTGACCCTTGGGGTCAAAACACAGCAAGACAATATCCATGTTTGTTTTGACTTGTAAATTAATAACAACGCTTTGAACGACGTATAGAAAGGAAGATAATTCCATTTTTAATTTATCCATACCTGTTTTGATTCATAACGGCAACTTTGTGGATCTTCTGGGCTGGATAAACGGCCGAATGATATCGCAAGTCGATCTGTGAACACATGTCAACACAACAACCACAGGACACCCAACGAGCACTTGACGTCATCCAGTGGCATCCCTGAAAGCGCCCTGTGGTCTTACATAGTTCAAGTGCAGATAGCTCGTCTAACGGTCCGTAGGACCCGTTTATGTGACAAAATATAAGGAAAACGATTTTAGTACAGTCAAGTCAGTCATTGTTAAGAAATTGCGCAGGTTGTCTTTCGACTTCACTGGTGACAAACTCGCCTTACGCATGAACTCATCGTTTTAAAGATTATTTCTTTGAAAAATAAACACTCCATTTTAAAGATTCCCCATTCCCCATTCCTTTTACTCAAGATTTCTTAGACATTTTGGGATGATCACAGACTTAAGAGAAACTCTCAGGTGTTTAGTGAGATTAGTAATTGCTTTTTAATCAGTACTGACACTAAATAGAACAAAAATATATTTCTTTATTCTAAACAAGGTAAGCCATTATTGCTCATAAGTATACATTCAAAACATTATTACCGTAAAAGCTCTATTAAGGCCCCCGTCTCTATTACCCCCCCTCTCTAATTAGTCCCCCCGTTTGGTGGTCGGTTTTTGTAATAAGCCCCCTCTCTATAATAAGCCCCCCTCCTCTTTGGGAGATGAGGTTTTGTAATTAGTCCCTCCTATTCCTCTTATGAAATCCACCTTATGACGCCCAGTTGGTTTGTGTTTAAACAAATATACGCTCAGTCACATAATACTGTTTTCTGCACAAAATTTTGTTTGCTGTATTAAATAATAGTTTCACTGCATTTGTTTGAGCTGGGTACAAAAACTATTTAAAGACGAAAACGAAGGGTTTAAGATTTGAAATAAGCCCCCATCTCTAATAGCCCCCCACCCCATACCCCGTCAATGAGCAATGAGTCCTGAAATTAAATAAGTCCCCGGGGGCTTAATAGACCTTTTACACGTGAGAGAGCACCCTGTATAAATATTATTATAAATAAATTAATTACAGTATACATACATTTGTAATTCACCTAAATAATGCAATGTGCCTTGAGAATTGTAATAAACGTCATTATTAATAATAAGACAATTAAGATTTCAAAATAAAGAGAATGATATATATACTATGCAACAGTACAGTTTAACACGTGTACGACTTAACCAATGCGTCCAGCAAGTCTATATATGGCTTCTTCCGTTTCTGCTTTATATCTGAAGTGTCAAGTTCGTAGTGCTTGCAGATGTCCTGTAACATTGCTATCGAGAACTTTGAAAGCTTTGATGTGGCGGCCATTTCCCAGATGTTGTAAACTGCGTTATAAGCAGTCTGGCAAAGTCCCCCGGCCAGTGTTGTAAAGCGCCTAGAACAGCTAGTGATATAGGCGCTATATAAATAGAGTTCATTATTATTGTTATTATTATTATTATTATTATTATTATTATTATTGTTATTATTATTATAGGATTCATATGTGATTGGGTGTTTGATTGAGATATCATTAATTACCTCTTGACGCATCTCCTCAAGGTCCTTCTCGGCCATGGCAGACAGCAAGTCGTCATGGTCATTATCATCAGCGAGGTTCGAGGTTGATGAAACCTGTATGGATTTCTTGGCGGCCAGACGGGAAAAGAAGCTAGTAATCTGCAGTGATGTCAGGTATTCATCAGACTGGAAGAGAAACGATCCATCAGCATTGCGTGCTTTTCTCATTGACTTTGACACTTCGCTGCCATCTGCTTTTTGCCCTGTTTTCTCACCCAAAAGAAAGAGGTTGATGAGGTAATTCTTTTGCTTTTCACTTAATCGTCGTCTGCTTGTAGTAGTATGCTTAAGCGCCCATCCCGTTTTTGCAAGGGGCACATCCGCTGATTCTTTAGAAATGATCGCCTCAACATGTTCGATGGATGCAGCCCCACTTTCTATATTTTCAGCATAGCGTAGCATTGCCTTGTCAAGTAAGGACTCTCTCTCAAGGGTGTACTTGTGTCTGTCTCCATCTAGATGCTTCTGAAGGGATGAGAACCTTTGGAAGGTTTTCACACATCCATCTTCAGGGCAAGTGAAAAGCGTATCATCGATTGTTTCACTGCTGTCCTCAGGGGACGAGGTTGTCCTGTCGTTGCGTTTAGTGACATGGCGTTGCCTTGGCTTGACTTCAGAGAACCAGAGATCAGTACTGGGGATGTCGCTTGTCTTGTTCAGAGTTGGCAGCTCAGTCATTTCTTTAAGAGGAAAGTCGCTATAAGGAACATCTTTACCATCTCCAACGTCATAAGCTCTCCAAACCTTCATCTCCTCTGCCTTGAACTGGATGTCATTGATAAGGCTGACACCTTCCCATTTTGGAAAATGCTCAGTTTTCGGAATGGTTAGGGGACCACAGAGTATAGTAGCAACGCCACGTACACCACCATTGGACTCCATTGCTAATTTCATATCTTCTGCATTTGAGATGTCATGACCAGAGTTGAGGTATGATCGCATGTGGTTCTTTATAGTAGCAGCTTTACGATCACATGGTCCTTTCCCACCTTGGGGATCTGAGAAATCCATTCGCATGCTGATATTGTGCTTTACGGAGAGTTGTCGCACTCCAAGGATGGTGGCAGCGCTGTGATAGCATCCTGCATTGTCTTGTCTTAAGCTCACCGATTTCAACTCAGGCATTGCACTCTTCAGCTTTTCGATGACATCATCGATGACGGCCAACACAAACAGGCTGTCTTGGTTACTCTTCTGAAACACATGGACAAGAGTCAGGGTCTGCAGGATCTTGCCAGCAAGCTTCCTCATTGCCACACTAACATGCCATGAGAGATCTCGCTTGCCAAACCAGTCTGCCTGGCTCTCTCTGTATTTTCTTGGGATGAATTTCATTGCCCAGTTTAGGACAACTAGTACAGAGCTGTCATCTAAGGCGTTCAGGATGTCAAGGCGGGCCTCATCTTGGTTGATGGAACGTAATATATGTGCCTTCCAAGCCCCGATGTTCTTCTTGGACTGCGCCACCACGAACTTCATTTCTTCTTTGTCTTCGTGAGGAATCCTAGCCTTTTCTAGCTGGAACTCTACCTCTTGAATAACAATCGGAAACAGGCTGCATCTATCACAAACTAGATCATGCTGATGATTACATTTGGTGGTCTAATCAGGGTCCTCAGCAAGACTAAGGGCATAACTCCTGTAATGGTCTGGAACACGTGAGCCTGACGATACATGGACCTGAAATGAGACACAAACATCACATAATCACGCCAGATAAAGATTTCCTGTGCTAAGACTCACTCATTTGTACGACAACACACTTCGAAATTTTTTGCAGTATCTCGAGTAGGAAAAAGAACACAAACTAAATCATGTCAATATGAAACATCGTGTCCTCTTATGGACACCACGTTGATAGTTGCTTATCGTTTACATAATAAGCAAACTGGAGTGTAATAGCGCGCATTACTTAAAAAGGGCGCTCACTAATGCGAACTCGTCAAAACATCTTCTAATCATCATCACCACAAGGCTTCTTGTCAGGTAGTTATAGAAAATACTTTGAAAGATCACTGACCTTATAATCGCCTTTCAAGTAACGCTTTGCCAGTTTCAGCTTTCTAATTTGTTCCCTTGACCATGACAGACCAAGTTCATAGACGTCGCCTAGCTTATCCACAACTGCAATCATGTCAAATGCTTTTCCGCCATCTGCTGAGAAGTAGTCTAGGCTTGAAGTGAGGTGCGGATGGAGGCAGGACAAACATCTAGTATCCTGCAAAGACTACTGCGGCTCAAAGGTGAACTGAATCCTGTCTCCATACAGTAACTCTAATACTGCTTCACAATCTGTTCTGGGATGGAGGTTCGAAGGACGTTTGGGATCTTTATTTCAGTGGTAGAGAGCTTCAAGGTTTTCTCCCCGAACGGCAGGTCTTGTACTACTCTTGCACTCGTAATGAATGCCAAGAAATGGTCGAGCTTATCCAGAGGTACTTTTATTCTGGCATGCTTTTGGAGAGGAAGTTCAGCGCCTCTGCCATGGAGCAACAGGTGATGTCTTGCAATGCTGTATCTATAGCGAGTTATATCTGGAATCCACTTTTGAATGGTTTTGAAGCTGACCTTATCAGCAGAGATGGAAAGAATTTGCCTGCGGCTGTTCCAGTGACTGGCATTCTCGTAACATTCTGCTAAGGCTTCTAACAGCGAACAATCCATGTCCTCATCGTCATCCAATTGGCTTTCTTTTATGGCTCTTAATAGCATCTCAGAATTATTCGGCGCAATTTCCTCGAGGGTGGCGACAACAACCTGCCTGGCTTTCCTCAAATAGTGCCTCTTGGTCCGTTCTGCAGCTTTATCCCATGACGTCTTCATTGAGGTTCGCACTGGACTGATATCTCTGGCTGCAAGAAAGCAATTGAGCTTATCCTTGCGAGTAGATGGTTCTTGAGCGCCCTCCTGAGATTGGCTGGTTATTGACAGGTCGGAAGCTTGGGACATAGCAGAAGGTGAGAAGAGTGTTGTTGACACTACGCTCATTGGGGTATCTGGCATACGCTGATATTGTGGGGTTTTGAACGAAACTTCAGCAGAGTCGTCCTGAAATATAACGTTTGAATTGTTAGTATGTCAAATTAATAATGCACCCCCGGGGGGGGGATACTCCCTTATATGCGCTATATAGGTATGTACGGCCCCAAAGAGTATGGTTTTGTAGCAGTTTTGGTCTGAAATAGGGTCTCGATTTTGACCATTTTGATCTGAAATACGGTATGGCTTGTGCACTCTAGTCTTGAATTGGGTATGCTACTTCTTCATCATTAGGCCATAACACTATCAACAAAAGCCCTTCTCAAATTATGTTTCCGCAAACCGTGTACGTGAAATAGGTCTGAAATAAGGTATCAAATTTTTGATCAGGTCTGAAATAGGGTAGGGAAATCGCAGATTTTACTCTGAAATAGGGTAAGGGTTTCAGGAAGCAGGTCGCACACTCCCACCCAATTTTTCTGAGAGTACCCCCCGAAAAATTACCCTATTTATCTGATCTCAGCAAGTTCGGCTCAACTCGTTATTTAAAAAAAAATATGACTTTTATTTTGTGTGTGGAATTCTAACGAAATAAACCGTGTGCTTTGGGAATCCTATGGTTATGGAATTCCTGTGCTGTAATGTACGTATGTAGAAGGTAAACTTAGTGTACCACGAAAGCACAGGAAGCCAGAAAATAAGGAGTTGAACCGCCGTGATCTCAGAAACTTATTTTCTCAACAGTAAATATTGGGAGCATAACATACATGCAATGTCGTTGTCTTTAACTGCACTTCCAACTCATCAACTTCTGTTGTGGGACTGGTGGGTGTATAAAGCGTCTTCATTTTATCTCGGCATGACCTGCATATTCCTGGTAACGCAACACACGTTACAGAATAAGAATAGAACGACGCCTTGATGATGCATAACGAAACTGTAAACAATAAATTATATACCATAGTTTGAATGACCACCTTACCAGATCCAGCTTGAATAAACACACCAGTATTTCGTAGTACCATCTCTGAATCTTGTTTCCCTATTCCCCTGTCTCCTTGTGGCCAGCTTTTACAACGGCCTTTTCCGTGGTTAGACAAAGCAGTTGGTATTCTGCATCTGGTGGCTCCTCTCGTCCATCCTACACCTAGCTTCCCACGATGACGCGGACATATGGTCATCCTTTCAAAAGAATCTGGTATTTTAAAAACTGCCGCGCGACACAATATCAGGTCAATTTCGTTTTCTGGTCCAGTAAACGAATATGATGCCAGATGATTTGCAATATCTTTTGAACATGACGATAGAGGAACAACCTGGACTTCCTTTTTTCTATCTCTACCGTCAAAACCACAGACCCCTCCTGTTATTGCCTTGAACGAGCAGCAAACTGCCATCATCATGAAGATCAGCTGTACAACTGATACCTGGTACCCAGAAATGCATACGACACCACGTCTAGCAAGGTGACAGAATGCATGTCATTGTTTTGGAAATGAGACAAAATGTCTGCAGGGATTACCTCGCTGGTTTATTAAATTACCAGGCTACAAAACTCACTTGGTTTAGCGAA
>JAEMWC010000721.1:92500-167500 GCA_016490735.1 Pachyseris speciosa
CCTTTATGTGAGAGTTTCAATCAATTTTTTGGTTCGCAAAGCTTTCACTTGATAAACTATTTTACCAGTGATATTGATGCTAGGCCAAAGTATTTGTCACTCTGCCATCTCACTTATCTTCACTCTCATTGTTTCTCTGATCTTCAAAAGGGTGTTCTTTCATCCTGTTTTAGTTCTGTATTATTTTCTCAATAGAATTAGGGAAGGACACCTAATTTATCCACTGATAAGAATTCTTTAACCCAGTTTTATGAAAGTAAGGTTTTGCTTTCTCTGATTTAGTGAAATGACACTGTGCATGTGTTTTAAGAGTTGCAAATTTTGTTTGCAATTTTCATATAATTATAAAAACATAACTTGACTAGACCCTCAGTTGAGCATGTAACCACTTTGATGATTTTTGTCAGTAAATGTACAGTGTATGAGCTGACGTTGGCTGACCTTCAATTTTCGTGGTAAAAATTGGGCATACTGGACAAAGTAATCATACATCTCCCTATTATAAGCTGCAAAGACAAATAAATCCCTGGCGGGACCAGTGAATTAATTAAACCCATGTTACTTTCTGACTGACGTGTTGAAGGGCCTTTGTGAGACTTCTCTAGGGCTTTGTGGTCTAAACATGATGAATACATTTTGCTTACATTGGTTGGTCATTGACCAGTACTCCAATACATTACAGTACTTGCATGCTGTACAGAAGTATCTGCTGGGGAGGATACATTAATTCACATAAAAAATACACGTGTAAAACTGAGCCACTACAAGAGCAACTGGAATTCAAAACGAAAACTGGGGCTATACAGTTTACAGTGATAAATACACTTCAATCCAAAAAAATGTGATGCTTTTTTAATATAAAAATAATGTGCTTCCATAAACTGTGCATCTAGATATCTAATGTATTATGAGGAACTTTCCTGAACATTTGAAAATTCCGGCGGGTTTCTTTTGCAGGTCACAGGTCACGGGCCACAGGTCATAGATCACAGGTCACAGATCACGGGTCACAGGTCATTTTTCCGAGATTTATACCACAAGAGCGACTTTCAATTAATATGACAACTAACCACTTAAACCTTACGGACCTTAAGCTACCCTGGCGGCGGACCCTAGGACGGCAAAGCATGGCGGGGGGGGGAATGGGGCTAGAACGTCGTCCTGTGCACGAAAAGTTAAAGGTTTTTCTTCACTATGGCTTCTTTTAGGGATGTGAGAAACTTGTTAACGGCGCCGCTGTGCGATGGTTTGATTTCAGAAGACGAGTATTTTATTTAGGTTTGTATTTATAGGGCTCGTTAACCGGGATTTTTCGGCACAAACTAACATCATGCTTTTCAGTGCACTCCATGATATTTGACCGATAACAAATTGAACTTAAATGAAGTTAGCGAGATAAAACATCTCACAAATAAATTGAGCTTTTCATGTACAAGGTTAGCTAAATAATCCTGTCAACTTTGTTTTGAAAATCAGGTAAATTTCGGGGAAGAGCAGAGGCAAATGCAATAAAAAGAAAAGATATATTTCCCATTTTAAGCATCGGCGGGAACTTCGCTTCTCGAGACACCGCCAAACTTGTGGGAATGGCTGCCGCGACGTTAGGTGGACGGCAAGAGCATTACGCAAATTACGGTCATCAACAAGGCCATCTTGACTTCCGATTGATTGCCGTCCAGGGTTCCTTAAAGTCCGTAATAAAAGGTTTAAGTCACTAGTGGTACAATTCTCGAAAAAATGACCTGTGACCCGTGACCCGTGACCTGTGACCCGAGACCTCTAACCTGTGAGCCGTGAGCCGTGACCTATGACCCGTGACCTGCAAAAGAAACCCGCCGTGAAAATTCCTATAATTTTAGGTCTGACACAGTACAAATTGCACCTGTAAATAGTATATTGACATTCTCAGTCTTTTTGGTGAAATTTTAATCTTCATCCAAGCAAAAAGACCAAGATTTTAGCAGGCTGACCGTACATGAAGTCAGAATAATTTAAACAGGAACTGATTATGTACCCAGTCCTTTCACTGCTGGCAATACATTTTAAGTTGAGTTGTTATGATATGCCTACTTGCTGGTTTGTAAATTGAGAAATAATGAAACAACAGTAATGGCGATTCAAATAAAACATGTATACTTTAAGTGAAACTGAAGTGATGCAGTGATTCTGCTTTATCAGTCAATAAAGTAGATGTAGATGTGCACCAGTTTGAGCTTGTTTTAAATGTGTAACCAGACATCACTACTGCACTAATCTAAACGTAATTTATTCAGCCGAAACCCAACATCTACGACCTTCGATAGTCTCATAAACTGCTATCAGTTATCGCTGTTAACTCCTTTCTCCACAAAATTGTACAAAGGTTACTTACCTGCAGGATAATTGTGATGCTCTATGGATTCAGATTGAATTTTTTACCATGGCGAGTCGCGAGGCCTTTCAAGGGGTGGTCTGGTGTCGCTTTGTCACTCGATTGCGACTCTGTCGCTTGTTTCGTTAGGGAAAAATGTCGCTGTCGCAAAGAAATCGAAGAGGAATGTACAGTGAATTGTCGCTGTCGCAAACTGTCGCGTTGCGTCAGCGACAGCGAAGCTCAGCGCATGTCCATAATAGAAAAGAAGAAAAATTAAATGGTGAATGGATACTATAGTTTATCAGGAATAATTCCTTTAAGAGTTATTGACATCTTGCAATTGTTTTAAAGCCCTGGGAGATTCAAATTTTATTTTAAACTTTTGATCATAACACATGGGTGTTTTGAAGTTTGGGTGGGCAAAAAACTGGGGGGTGGGCTCCCCTTGCTATGGTCCTGAGAACTGATTCAAATTCAGTCGTAATTCAATTAATTGGGTACCAGTTACATGTACTTTGAACTTATCCTATAGCTACCGTATTCGCACATATAACAAAGAGTGGCGATGGTAAATCCGTGACTTTGCGACACAGTTTCAGTTTCAGATCAGTTTATTCTTTTTTGAACTATATTAAAGTACATTACATGGGTAGAGAGATAAGTCAGCAAACTAAATTACACAAGTGATGAAAAGCAAATGTGCGCAGTGACCAAAGTAGCTTAAGCTTTTGAATTGGTCACGGTGAGTCCACAGTTTTTCTTTGCGAACCCGACGTAATCGTTTATGATCACTTAAGAAGTCAAGACACCGAGACGGCTTCGCGCAGAATTTCGATGTAAGCTGCGAGATCCGTGAAATTTGCCTAAATTTTTTTTGCGAGACACTTATTTTTGGAGACACCATTCAACGCACTCAATACCTGAATGTTGCTGGAGCTAAATATTAAGCCTTGTTTATTTGCGTTTGTGTCCAGTCAAGGTCAGTGAGTGAAGCCAGTCCAAGATGGGTTCTTCAAAGCGCCTTCAACCAACCTCGAGTCCTGAAGTCAAGTATTTTGCTAATTATCAGTCCCTGGTGAATTGTGGGTAGATCCAGTCCTTTGTGGGAGCAAACGGTCAAAATTACAATTTCAAGTTACATCGTTCGTAAAATGGCCGTTTGCCCCCACAAAGGACTGGATCTGCCTACAATTCACGGCACCAGGAACTGATCATTAACAAAATGGTGTATTGATATAACGGCAGTAAACTCGCTCCAAGACTGCATACATGAACGCAAGCACAAACGAACGAAAGAACGAAGGAATTAGAATAACTTGAACTAAATAATCGCAACTTTAGGCGTAATTGAACCATGCATTTATCCATCCCTCATCCACTTTTTAATATTGTATAACTTAAATACTGATTGTATTTTAGCAGTAATTAGTGTATTTTACCTTTTCTTTCTTACCTAGTTGCACGGCGCTTGTGAAGAACTAGAATTGTAAATTTTTGAACACTAACTATTGTGATGAAATAAAGTTTTCAATCAATCCATCCATCTATCCAAGCGTTGGGCTTTCATATAGGAAAAGTATGACAGAATTGTTTTCTAACTTAGCAGAAAAGACCGTGATCTTTCAAAGGCTTCAGTATAACTGTTTTAGCTTACAGAATCCCCTCTGAAGCTCTGATATCGGTAAACCAAGATTTAGCGGATAATATATACCTCTTCTAAACGACTGCGAGGTCCGTACTGTAAGTTACGGACGGAGTTTTTTCCTGTTGATTTATGTCTCAAGCGCGAAGCGCGCGGGCCATGAATTAATGGGAAAAAACGAGGATCTGTAACTTACAGTACGAACCGAGAAAACGAGATCAGTAAGATATTTATTATATCTCTGAGGTTCATCCGGCGCGCGGGAAAAAAACCTTGTTGATTTCTAGCGGGCCATACTGTAGAATACGGCCCGCAAAATTGACGAATCATGGCGCGCGTACTAAATGAGAGATATAATAAATAATCCTAGGAAACTTGTCTTGGGACACTTTCCTAAATGCGCAAACAGAATACACCTTTGTCTAAATATTGTCATGTGCAATTGCCCATGATAACTTTCTTCGTATTTGTATCCCCTCCCCCCCCCCTTCCCACTGGAGAATGTTGATAGCCAATGAAACAATTGTACATCATCGAATGCTTCAGTGGATCAACATTGCATTTTAGGAGGGTTAGGGAAAAGTGGGTTAGTGACCAGATCTATTCTTTAGCGTGACTGTTTTGCGCAAGTGTCCCAAACAGTCTAGCTCACGATGATTGACCAAATTCGGTGTTAAAACATCTTTTTAACATTTGATCGTTTCTGGGCACTTTACTGTGTTGCTGCTATCTTCTTTGTGTTCATGTCTTTCTTATTTCCCTCAAAAAGAAATCTCCAAAATATTCGCTAGAATTTTAAAATGACTAATATTTACAAGGCTAAAAGATTTTAAGAATAAATAATAAAAACGAACGTTTTCGCACTAAGTCATCTTCATCCTAAAGATAGCTTGGTGCGGAAAACGTTCGGTTTTTTACTTTTTAAAATATTTTAGTCAAAAGGAAACATTCCTTAGGTTTCCTGCGCTTTTTTGTAGAACAACTGAGAGGCGTGAAATGGTTTGAGACTATTTTAGGGCCTAAACAAATTACTTTGTCGGTGCGTTTCCAGTCTTAAGTTCCGCTTTGGAGTACAAATCTGTGCCAATTTAAGAAGTGGCTTTTTTCCTTACTGTTTATTCTAGGATTTAGAACCAAATAAAGGCACCCTATTTAAGGGGTGGGATAATAGAGATAAAATACCAATTTTCCGTATAAACTTTCGTTTCCTTTTCGTTCTCTCGGTTTGGTTACCAGAGAGGCTTTAAGAAAATGATTTGAGGCAGCGTCACCGATTGTGTTATTACTTAAAATTCAGTAGACAACAACCATTGTTTACTTGACCACGTTTCTCGCCAACATTTCTCACTACCGTTATCGCGAGGTCACGGGTTCATTTTCTATTGTATAAGACCACCTTAAATTACGATTAGTTGTTGTATTGACTTGTCGATTGGGTGTAAAATGTTGTTTTGCTAACCTTAGGGTGACAAAAGCAGGTAATCATGAGATACAAAGTTCCGTCTGACAAGAACAGCAGAACTAGGTTACATTTCCTGTCAACCTAAATGCTGTTCAGTTGTTAGCCGGTGTCCTGTTAGTGTACATCATGAAGCAATAGCTATCTTTCGTGATACTATATTTCGGGTCGCGTAGAATTAAATAAAACGGCAATAGCAATACACATAAAAGAGCAACAATACTATGAGATTCAGAGTTATCATCCTCTGCCAACTAAGATTGATATACCACGTATCGTATACTATATGCCTTGTTTAGTAAACTAACGGGAACCAGAGGTGCGATTGACTACCTTTGTCTAGCTAACACACAGGCAGTCAATTAAAAAAGACTGTGAAATTGCTAATGATTTACTAAGCCAATAATTTATCACTGTGCCATCAAACAAAGAAAGTGAAAGCTGATTTATTATTTTTTCGTTTGTAGGAACTTGACTGCCAACCAGCTGAGGGAACTGCTTAAAGGTGTTTTTGATAACAATACAGGGCTGAGATTTCTGTAAGTGCATCTCCTGTTTACGCCTCCAAAGCGATAAGGAATGTATGAGACTGAACTCGAGGAAATGCATGAAGGCGGCATTGGACATTTCGGGACATTTGATAAATTTGTTTAGCAACAAGTATTTAGCCGTCTCTCATGAAAATTTCCAGTTGATTTCGGTAGTATTAACTAATTTCGAGTCGCACGATTTATAAAGTCGTTTATTGAATGGTATGAGTTGTCATTCCATGAATTTTAGATGCTAGTCATGACGACTTATTGGTAATGAATTATAGCAATTTTTTGACAAGTCATTAGTTTTTGTTCATAATCTTCAAATACCGTACTTCCTCGAGTAAGAGCCCACGCTCTAATAAGCACCGTCCCCCGAATAAGCGCCCTACCCCCTCGGCCAAAATGATCAGGGAGCTTTAGCAGCGACGACGGCGACAGCAACCAAAACGTTGTTTCAAAATCTCACTTTTTTTTTTCTAACTCAATTTGTCTAACTTGGAAAATGCTGCACAACTCTTCAGGGACTATATTACATGTACCACGAACGGCGTTAAAATAAGGAAAAAGAAAGAAAAAAATTACCGTCATGCACTCACGTTCAAGAAAAAACCTAAAATTTGGTCATTTCACGTTGTTGTTTTGCAGCAAAGAAATGTACCAAAATGTAAAACGCACGTGCACAGCGATTGTTTTTGCTAATTAAACCCATTGTTTTGTGGCGTTCTCGTTGCCGTTGCCGTCCTCATTAGAGAGCTTTAGCAACGACGACGTCGACGGCAGCGAAAACGTCGTATCAAAATCTAACTGCTCGTTTTTGTAACGCTTTCGCTATTATTCCAATTTGTTTAACTTAGAAAATACTGGCGAACTATTCAGGGACTTATTTTTTTATGAACGGCGTTAAAGTAAGGAAAAAAAAAAAAGAAATCTTTACAGTCACGCGCTCACGTTCTCGAGAAAACATAAAATTTGGTCATTTCACGTTGTTGTTTTGCAGTGGACGGCAAAGAAATGTACCCAAATGTACAACGCACGTGCACCGCGATTGTTTTTGCTAATTAAACCCATTGTTTTGTGGCGTTCTCGTTGCCGTTGCCGTCCTCATTGCTAAAGCTCCCTAATAAGTAGCGCTTCTCTCGAATAAGCGCCTCCTCCCCTCCCCGTTCCTTTCTTGAATGGTAGGGATATACAAGCAAAACCTGTTCCTATTTTCACTATTTTCAACTACACCGGCATCAGTACATGTAGAAAAACAATTTATTGTCCGTTAAGTCGCTCCCAGTAATTTCCACATCAATGTGCTTTTAGAATTCTTTTATGTGCATGATTCAAAATAAAGTTCCAGTTCGTTGAAAGAAAAAGATAATAATGTTCGTGCGTTTATTCGAGGAAATACGGTAAATAAGCAGCTGCAGGCGATGTTTCCGTACATAAGCTGATATGGGACCCTTTTCCCAGACGGGATACTTATTTTATCGCTTTTTGATATTTTCTCCTTCCCTCCGAAATCGTGAAGAGTAACTTAGGTTTGGGTCAAGAGATATATCTTGTTTTCCTTCGCTGTTAAGTTTTTGTCGATGTTGTTCATATAGATTCGTCACATACCGGGAAAAAAAACAAAAACAAAAACAAGCAAACAAACAAACAAAAATGTGGCAGGACATTTTGGTTTTGTGTGTCACTCTTCCTTCCATTTCTCTGTTGAGCTAAGGAATCTTACTGGAAATAATTTGAAATCCCATTTACATCAGTATTCGGCGAATATCTACCGAGTTTGCCTTCATGAGCCAAAAGTGGATGTTTGCATTTGAGCAGTCTGAGTGTAGCCGAAAGGCATTATTCTTTCTTGAAGTAATGAGCCAAAAGACAGCCTGTCATAAAATTAGTTCCAAAACATATGTTGAACTGTAATAAATCCTTTAAAAGGCTTTGCATGGTTAGTCACTCTTGGAAGAGAAAGTCAACATGATGGGAAATTGCTACCAACTAACGATGGAAGTAGTACTGCGCCTCAAAGCTCGGGCTCAAACCACATGGAATTTAAGTCCAGAATCTCACCAAAATGTCAAAAAAAAAAAAAAAAACATTTTGCAGACATTCACTTTTGGAGTACCCTCGGTAGGGGTTTTGGCCTTCATCAACAACAACTATTTAACAAGTATCCTGCGAAATCGTGCGGCATATCGTCTGATACTTAGCCGACGAGGCCGTACGAAAAGTGGGCTAAAATCAGGCGATATTCCGCAAGATTGAGCAGGATAATTGTTTTATTATTTAACACATTAATGACAAAAAACAATTAACAATTCTCTATATGTTTATTACGAAAAAGCTGGAAAATCCGCCAGTTTTCTCCACGACGCAGAAAATTACGTATATCGCAGGATATCTGTTGAGTGCGCGCTATGAATATTGAGCGCGCTATGACCATATTTGGACGTTGTCATAATGTGTTGAATAATAATTTATAATTATTCAACGAAGTGCAGGTGAATAGTGCTGGATATTTGCCGAACCCCTTAAGGTGAGTATCCACCACTTTCACCAACACCCTGAGGTGAATAATTGTTTTAGTATATACCACACAATTGCAAGCTAAATAACTAGCGGACCAAAACATTACTTTATGTGGCACAATATACCGACAAGCGGTCGGAAATTTTAAAATCTCGCGCGCCGGCTGCTCGAAGGTGAATCGTAGTTTGCTAATAACCTCCGAGTTAACCAATCGGCGCGCGAAAAGCACTATTCACTTGTGTGGTATCTACTAATAAACAAGAATTGGACGAGGTTGAGCAAAATATCGAGATTTGTTAGTGGCGAGCAGTTCAATTATTCGGCTGAGGCAAATAATTGATCTGCGAGGCACTGGCAAATCACGATATTTTGCGAAAGCCGAGTTCAATAATAGTTTTATCATTCGATCACCGAGCTTGGTTTTCATACTTATTTTCGGGAAGCGTGAAACGACTTGCGATTTTTCACTGAATTTGAAGAGCTTGGACGCGTGGATACAACTACGCATGAGCAGAATATTATTTGCAGCAAAATCACAGTAGGACGGTACTGCGCAAGAGCAGTCCATTGTTTGTAGGCAGGTATTTGTAGGTCATGTTGTAGGCTCTGGGCCAATGAAAAGAAAGGGAAAAAAGTGTGGAATGATAATTACCAATAATCTTTGACTGAGCCTAAGAAGAGTAATTTTTTTAGTATAATTTTCAAAGATACCAACGATCAATAAAAGAAAAAGTAAAAAACAACACACAGATGATTAAATAAAGACAAAGTTCAAAGTTACCTCTACTCCAGAATAAACTTATGCTGTGAGTTATGTACCTCGTTTTAGTTGCGTAATTCTTGCCGCTGTCGGAAAAATATTTGTAGCAATCATGTATATTATCCATGGTTTTTGGTCGAAGTGAGTCAGCGCCCGTTATTTCTATTTAACAATTAAATTATGAGCTCGAGACTTTTATCGCGTAATAGCTGATGAGGGCGCAGCCCGAATCAGCTATCACGCATAGAAATCGAGAGCGAATAATCTAATTGTTTTAGTATAAATCTACTATTCGTTGAAATCTAAACAAGTAAATTATCCAAATTCTTCTCACAGACACTTCTAAAACGCAAAGAAGCGGGCTTCATTTTGTTGACAACCGCTACTCACTATATATCACAGAATAGATAGTAGCGTAGCCAATCAGAGAACGGCATTCGTGATAGAACGCTGGTAGATTTATACTAATAATTAGTAGTTTCTGAAACTTTTCTTGACAAAGTTTAGTTATAAGTGTCTCGAACTTGAACTTGAATACTTCTCCGTTCTCACTTGAATACTATTGTGCTAGGACCTCCCCAGTGTTTTCGTAATTAGCGACAGTGTTGCGGGTAAACGCGCATTTTATGTAAACCCATTTGTAACTGCTGCATTTAAAAGGCTTTCGGAAAGTCAACGTCGCCAAATTCAGTCCACCTGCTGAGAACAAACAAACTTTATACGAGAGGAAGCAGTCAGAGAGCCACGCTCAAATTCCTATCTTGTACTTAGCAGTTCATAAAGGTAGTTTCCGCTGGGGATTCTGTTAGCACGCGCGCTGCTTTCTGGCCGCAAAGAGGCCTCAAGGCGATTGTTTGGAGACTTTTCCAAGCTTCCTCATATTTATTCCTAGTTATGTTTCTCCTTACCTGCCGCGCTCGCTGCGCATAAATTAGCTCATATTCTACTGTGGGGGACGATCGATTCACTAACATGCATTCATCAACAATGACAATAGTTTCAGCTACCCGTAGTTTCCCATCTTGACACCGGTTCGTTAGACCGCAATTATCAGGCCGCGGTTGAACGATCAAAGATTTTCGTCCAACATCGTGTTGGAAGAAGGTGTTTGAACATCGAAAGGGATTTCCATGTTTGATTTAAACCAAACGTTTTCAGCCAACATTTCGCGTGACGTTGGTTTGTTGGTTTGAAACTCGGTTTGATCGTTTTATAGCCACGTCTGCCAACAGGGCTGGCGCGAGAAGGAAAAAGCAACAAATTCAAAGAGATAACGTTGTAATTTCAGCGACCATTGTCAAACTCGCTTATCACTTTTTTGGTCAAACATTGTTTGTCCGTTTTAATAGACCTCTGACATTGTGTTTAGGGAACATGATGTTGGACGAAAATGTTTGATCGTTCAGTCGGGGATTAAGACTGTATTTCGTGCGTTTGAAGAAAGTCTGATCCGAAATCAGGAAGCCAAAATCAAACTTTAAAGCATGAATATTTCTCAAAATTTTTATATTGCCAAATGGATTTTTTGCAATCGAAACTGGGTGTCGGCAGTTATTTCAAGGGAACGGCAATCATACAGCACGCAAATAGAGACAGAAAACGGATACCTTTATTAATTAAAATCGTAATTACCTTTCAGCTAGCATGCTTCACATGAAAATGGGCAGTTCAAAACAGGTCAAAAAAGCACTTATATATCACTCGGTTTTCTGCTGATCCTGTAATGGCGTGTCAAGCTCTAGCCTTCTTGGCTGTTTGCTTGTTTCGTTTTTAGGAGTCAGTAACAATTTATTATAGTTGTTGACTTCCTGAGAATGGTAGGATCCCTTTCATTGGCGTTGATCTCTTAAGGAACGGAATAAAACTTGAGACTCAAGTCTACAGGAAGGCAGCAAACGCTGGTTTACTCTTGCATTCTAAAGGGAACATCCACGTTTACAACAAATGGACGCTAAATTGTAGGTAACAATTACTAGATTTCAAATTTTGTTTTAAAACGTGGATATAACTTTTAAGTGTTCAAAAAATGGATATCATCATCGCCCATTTTCGCTGTTAAGTTTCGTGGGCGCCACCATTTTGGATTTGATGACGCAAGATGGTTTCCCTATTGTTTAACACAAAGGATTTTCTGCGTCATTTGCAAATGAAGCAAAAACTCCTGGTATGTACCATTTCATTTTCCAACCAGAATTTTCGGATTTTCCGTGTAAATGGTGAGGACCCAAGGTCTCTGTTAAAGACAATGTTAAGTCGCGCTTATGCGTCGTCTTCTACAGCAGAGGCTTTAATGCAGAATGTGACAAATTACGCTCTATTTTCAGTCGTCTCGATTACCCTAGCAGTTGCTAGCGTTTGCAGTTGGACGGATGTTATGATAAGACATGAACGAAAGTACGAAGTATTTATGCATTGCTAGTGCTCGGCGTACTCAAGGTGCTTGAAGCGCCTTGTTTTGAGAAGATCTTAACAGCCAAAAAGTGATCTGGGCGGCCAAACAACCGCGGTTCGTGGTTTTGAAAATTAATTTCACCGACTATCCAGATGTTGACATGAGAAGCCAAACAATCAAGGTTAGTCTATTGGTGATGAGGTTTAATGTGAACTGAATTACTACCATGTAGGTCAAGGCGATTATAAGCTACATCGTTTAATTTATGGTGGACATTTTGATTTGGAGGTTAATTTTGATGAACTCTGAGGCGAAATTACCCAAAATTTTCACGATCCCCCAAGTTTTAAAACGTACCAGGTAACAGTGTCTTCCCCTTCTCTTCACAGCCGTAAAGGTGTAAAGACTTTAAAAAATGTTCTGTCACCGTGATTGAAAGCGGTCCACCGGCATTGCTTTCGCAGTTTCATCCGTCTAGTTTTCGAAGATTTTCGAAGACTTGGATCACAGAGGTCTTTTGTCAAGGTTCCTTTCAAGTCTACTTAACAAGGTAATTCTTAATAGACATTTGCCATTATTGTAGTTTCTTAAGATTACATTTGCATTCTGACAAAGTTTTTTCTGCTTTTGTTTTGATATGTGGTTATTTTGTTTTTTTGGTCGTCGTTTTTGCCGCATGTACCTCAAGTAAAGACTTGAACGTAACTTTTTATTCTTACGGTCCCCCAAGTTTCGTAATACCGTCAGTGTATCGTTTAATCATTTCAATTTCGTTTTATGCAGTTTGTTTATCGGGAAAAAATGCGCGCTTTTCATTTTTTCGGTGTAAAATGCTGACATTCTCCGTCGAAGACGTGCGTTTTGTGCCCTTGTTGTAGATTTCAACTTCGTTTTGTACACGTCACCTCAGTGCCGGCTACCTTAGAACAAGTGGAACTTTTGAGGGTTTTATTTTTCTCTACGAGTGTTACATTTGTAACCAAAGAAATTCAAAAGCACATAGTCGAGGGACATTCTAAGTTCTTAACTTTCTCCACAAATAATTTATTTTTCAAAGATACATGTAATGTTTTGAGAACAGCGGGAAAAATGGAATGAGCTTTCAAAGCAAGGACTGTATTTGTTTCTTTGGCATACAACCTTCTCTTATTTAATGAGTTGAATTTTTACAATTTTAAAAATGTAAAACACCATTTTTCCACAGAGTGAAGGCTGTTAGCCCTTAATGTTTTTAAAGAATGATTATTATAATCTGTTTACAGTGAGTAACTAAAAGTTGGACGTTGTTGTCACATTTCAAATTCGAACTACCAAGATACCGGGTGATAGTTCAAAAAATTGATGCTCTTCTCTAATGTAAGAAGGCATCTTTCCCATGGATATTGGTATTAAAATGTAACAAGCTTTATATTTTTATCAATGGGCATGTTTGCCTTTGTTTCAGTTTAAGAATAGGGTCTTGAAATATTTAATTAAGACACTTGCAATAATTATCTGAAGGTTAATTAATTTTGTCCTAATCTTGTGCCTTGTATATAAAGGTGTAATGGTAACAGTCCATGGCAATCCGCTGAAATACTGGCAATTCCACTTTCTTGTGAAGGGAAGTGTTATGCACATGTCATCGGCTTCCCCGTGGGGTTGACCCCCGGGCTAACCAGGGGGACTGTAAAATCAGTCAAGCAAACTTGAGAATTTCCCCGGGGGGTCGGGGAATCTCTCAAGAAAAAGTCCCCTGGGTGAGGTGTCTCTCAGCTGAAAATCGCCGTGACATCCTTTTCAAACTTGTGAATTCCCCCACCCCTAATCTTTGATCGTAAAACAGTGTCAAGATTTTCCCCTACCCTGGTGCAAAGAATCACATACATTTCCTTATATTCTCCTGCATATCTCCCTGGTAGGCCCGGGGGTCGACCCCACGGGGAAGCCGATGACATGTGCATTATGGAGTTGTACAAGTTTTCTTGGAATATTATCATTAAACTCTGGGACTGCAAAACTAAATGAGAGGTCTGTAGACTAGCTGATTTTCAACAGAGCTTTGAAATTTAGGAAATGTTATATTTTGGATTAGTGAATGGCGAAAAGTGGCCTTTTCAGATGGCTGATGTATGCTTGATATGAGCTTGTGTTAATTATTATTTATTTATTTATTTATTTATTTATTTATTTATGGTAAAGTAATACTCTTTATGGTGTACAGACCTGTACATCTTTCAGATCTAGAGGAATGCTCAGAAGTGAACTGATATACTAGCCCCATATATATCACAACTGTTGTACCTAAACATTTAGATTAAGTTTATTGGTGCCTGCATATCTAAGCCCCTTGTAAATTATCTGTTACTGATTAGGTGAGTTTATGTTGGTACAATGCAAAACTATAAAATCAAAACTAACTGTTCTCTTGAAATAATACTACAATATAACAAGCTTGAAGATTTGTTTTAGCCTCATCATTCGATATGTAGTATAATCATTTTCAAAACTTGACCAAGCTAAAGAGTATGACATGAGCATACACAGGAAGAAAAGATGTTGATGCTTAATTTAGATATAAGCCAGACCATAAAAGATTGATAGTATTGCTTTTCTATTTCAACATTAAGGGTTCTAAAATAAAATACACCATAATTTCTCTGGAAGGTCAATGAATAAATTCAAAACACTTGGTACTCTTATATTAAGTCCATTTTTATGCACATATCAGTGTTCACTGATGATGATGACATGGAATGCAACTATGTATTAACTTTTGACCATCAGAATCTGTGTTAATAAAAATAAAATTTCATATAAACTGATACTCCACTAGACTGGTTATGGAGACTGTTTGTAAACAATTTGCTTAAAAGGAAGAAACTAACAATTATGTTCTCCTAACATTTTTAAGGATATACAGAGAAGACCAATTGCTGTGATAACACATAAAAAGGATGACAAGGCAGACAAGTTAAAGAGCAAGCTATGTTGATCAATTCTGCGGTCTTGGAAACTGTAATATTGAGTGTGAATATGTACATATCACCTGCAGTTTGAGAACTGTCCCCTAGAGTAATGTTGACACTGAGATTGCAGCTGAAGAATTCCGTTTGGGCACTACCAAATTATTTTCCTGCAGCAGCAAAATTAACAGGCCTGAAAACCATTAACTTTCTCATACAAATACCCAGACCTGCTCCAAGCACTGTGCCATATGCTACCTTAAGGTCATGTTTCGCATTATAGAGTCTGTGGCATTGTAATTCACTTACCAAACAACAACAACAAAATTTCCTGTAAAGCAGTCAGGCACAATAAAGTTCAAAAACTTCATGTACTCTTTGCAATCTGTCTGGATTTATTTTTATTTTTTTGCTTCTTTCTTTATTTTTGTACACAAGGGAGGAACTGCTACAGGTAGTGAATTACTTTACATCCATGATTGCTGGTTATTGTCAAGCCAGTACAAAAGGTTTGGGGAGGGGAAACTGGATAGGAGAGTGTGTATCACATTTTAACTTAATCTTTATCTCCCTTCTTTCAAACAATTCCAATCCACTCAAGGCAGTGCAATTAATTTGAAAAGTCTCTGCAACTAGTTGAAGCAGAAGACAGCTACATCCCGTGGTTTGTACTGTACTTCTCAATGACAAATGTGTCGAGAACATGACTTTATTAGGAACTCATTTGTAGTCTTCTGAGACAACAACAACTTTATTACCCTTCTCCTAACAGAACAAGTTACAATAAAGGAAATGAAATTATAGCTGACCATCCATCCCCCCAATTTCCGTATCCTTTTTGTCCATGCCCAAGAAACTCGTGTCCTAGGCGGTGTACGTAGATTTGTGCAAACAGAAGGTAAACGCGCTGCAAGTTTTTGCCGTAACACAACTCAAGCATCTACATCTACATATGGTAACTTGCAAAATCTCAAGGACGTGAAGCAAGTGTTGAAACAAAGATAAAAATAATTGATATTTTCTCTAAAACTCAAGTAAGCTTCTTGTTTAACTTTTTTGTTTTTGTTTTGTTTTCTCGACAAAAAAGGCGATATTCTCAGATCAACGCAATCTCACATGTTCAAATACGCTTACGACTTAAATTATACAATCTGATAATCTTCATTTCTTAATGCTCAACCCTAGTAGTTTGGCATTCAAAGAACGTACAGTTAACTAAATTGTTTATACTTCTTCGAGACGATCCGGACGATAGTCCATTCAGTGTGTCTGTACTGACGCTGTACTCTTAAAGAGCTCTTAAGAGACCCTTTCAGATGTTCCAAAATTTTACTTCTCAAACAAGCGTCTTATCCAATCTGAATTTGACTGGTGACAAACTTACCAAACTCATCTTTTTTGTCATCATCAAAATTCAATGTCGCATCAAAAATTCACATTGTATTCGTCGATGTAGGTTTCGGTTGACACGGATTTGGCTGGAGCTTTCTTCCCGAAAACGTCTTAACGTCTTTTACAATTTTTCACATAAAAATACAGCTTGAAGAAGGGAAACTTTGAGAGCCGCAAGCTACAAGACGGCTTTTTGTCAGCCGCCATTTTATTTTTCAATGCCTTCATTGACAGATTCATTCCAGCGGTTATCCTCATGAGAACGGAATTACGGAACATGCGCAGACAAAATGCCCCTCTGCTGCGCAGGGCACTTAAACTCATTACGTATGTAATTACGTGATTACGTATGAGGCGTGCGACTGATTCCGACGATACACGGAATATTCGTGAGAAGAGTTTTAATTTTTTAATTCTATTCTAAATTTATTCAATACATTGTGTGTTCGGCGTATTGCTAATTGCACGTGTGATTGAAATCTCGAAGTATGAACTTCTTGCACATTTTTTGAATACATTAGCGGACCCGTTCGATCTTCGGAGAAGGAAAATACTGCCATTTTTGTGTCCGAGTTTTCGTCACGGATATAGAACTTCAGTAACTGTTACATCAGGGAGATCAACAGGGTCCGGGAGCATGCTCATCCCGGAAATTACTAAGACTATATTTTGTGCGTTTCGAATGCCTTTACATAGAAAATTAGACAGTCAAGATCAAACGTATATATTCAAAAGTTTGCAAATACTGAAATTCTCTGAAATTTACTTTTTTCAAGTTGGAACATTTATATATTCTTATAAAATAGGCCTACTTCCTAATGTATTCAAAGGAATGCTTTTAATGACAAATCAAGCTCATTCCTATAATACCAGAAATTCAAATACTTTCTACTTGTTTCCTGCAAGAACAAATAAAGACTTTTTGGTATAAGATTTCAGGGTCCTAAATTTTTCAATTCATTAAGGGGTCAATATACCTGAATGCTACATTTTTGTCACTTTTTTACCTTTAAACCTTATTATCTTTTCGAGATTTCATGCCATCCAAAAAACCCACCATAGTTTTGTAGCACATAACCCTATCAATATCTCAGAATTTTTTGGGTGACTTTTACAGTGTTTGAGAGGAAGAAGAGAAGGTGGGAGGGAAGAGTGATTGTAAGGGATGGTGAGAAAAGTGAAGATTTTAAGGTGATTAAAAATTAAATTTGGAGGTTAAAAAATAAATGGACAAACACCAAACAGTTCGTCCTCAACCTGACATGTACCCGTGTTGTAGCGGACTGTCTGAGTGTTTGTGTATGCCTTATTTTCCCTTTTAAATTCCTTTATCAAATCTCTTCTGATTTCATCAACATCCAGGTATAACGCCCCCAAATAAAAATCAACATTTCTTCTTAGCTGAATCACCACTTGCAAATAATACTTGTTTTTTGCTGCTTTTTGCCTGTTTTGTTTTGCTTGCTTTTTATCCTAATTATGTTTCGGTATGATTTCGCCGCCTATTTATTCGTTATATTTAGTCTTAGGTTAATGAGGGAGCTCATATCGTAAGCCCCTAGGTTTCAATTTGAGCCTCCTCGCCAGAATAATACCTTTAATTAATTTACTTACAATTTATGTCTCTTTATCTCTGATTTTTGTAATATATTGAATGTCTGTAAGTATTTATTATTTAGTTTTTATAGCAAATAAATAAACTGAAACTGAAACGTAAAACGAAAATACTTAAGAAAAATTTCTTGGCCGAAATGGATTTGGGGCTTAATCTTTGAGTAGTGTGCCAAGCTCAAGCCTCCTTGAACGTTAACACTTCTGGATAAACAAGTCTACCACTTCGCCCAGATTGATGTCTGTATCGTAGTGAATGTGCATTAAGTAAGCAAAGAGAGTTTTCCTTGAGCTATGCTTGCTCTCTTGTAAGTGTGGAGCCGTCTTAGAGCTCCTCTGTCAGTTTCACTTTCGCAGCTGATGGCTGGAATATAAAAATTGTAAACAAGTTCAAATCCCTCAAGATTTTTGCAGTGGTATTGGGTCTTCCTTCTTTTGGCTTCGAGCTGTATCCCAAATAGTCTTCCAGCAATTTAATAGTATCGACATAGCAGTGTGTCGCAAAACGGAAATAAAATTAGCCTGTTCCAGGCGTTCAGATAGTAAACGGAGCGCGATAGTACCGCCAGAGAGAGGCGAAAATAAAGCGGCGAAAAATGGATGGGGGCTTGGGACGGGAGGCGGGAAGGAACGCCTGTAAAACTTTCTTTAAAAAGGTCTTACCGTCTACTTGACCACCTGATTGACAACCTAACACCACAAAAAGGTCAAATGTCAATTTTCAACGAACGTGCTCCCAAGAAAAAGATATTCAGATCTCGCAAAGCTGCAAATAGCCGCGGAAAAGCCTTCTTTCAGCAGAGTGCGGTAGCTCTTCTTGTCACAGGTTATTCCGAGGCCGATTTGGATGTAAACACCGCACGAAGCGTTCAAGGCACGTGAGAAATAAACCGACCAACAATAGATATCAGAGATATTTCAAATGAGGTCACACTCAGGCTACGGTTGGATTATTACAATATTCAAATTAATTTGAAAGTTTGATACGAATAAATATATATATCTAATGCAGTCCGTTCGCAATTGATAAAAATTATTCTCGAATGATAGGCGACACTCGCTGAGTATTTTGAACCATAAAGTGCTGAGGAAACAAAGTTATCCGAGTGTCTCCTTCCTCTAGTTCTTTTTTCCATTCCTTTGACAAAGAGCTCTCAGGGATTTTCGTACACGTTTTCACAACTTCCACCCTTCGCTGGGAGGATCGCGAAAACATCTCTCCCAGCGACAAGATTCTGCAAGCAATCTACCTGCTCTTCGCAAAGCGAAACAATGTGTGGAAAGTTCTTCAGCACGTTGTTTACTACCATTTGGAACTTTGCGTGAGATGTTTTACCGGATCCGCCATGATCGCGCTTTGTGTTGACAGCAACTGTGAAAATTGACCAATCAGAGGGTATATCAGGTTCTTGTATACCGGAAAGAGCTTTTTACTTGTGCTTCCCAAAGGCAGACCAAGGTTAAAAATGCCCTTCGTTCTTTTTTTCTGCGTTCAGTAACAAATCGCCGTCAGAGTCCTAAAACGCATGCGTCCCTTCTTATTGTCTCTGCGCATGCGCATGATTAGAGAGCACGCACATGGTTAAAAAAAATGGTGGATTTATATCAAGCGTCGTCCTTGAAAGTGAAGCGCGAACACTATTATTTCTTCTCCGCTCAAACCATGTACAAATGCACACACCGGTTGCGGTAGACCCACACTAAACCTTTATTAGTTTCTAAAATGTATTACTTAATTGGTCAGTGTAAAACGCAGACTACAGACAGGGCGTAAACAACGGACAGAGGATAAAATTTAGACCAGGAATATACGATGCTTACAAGCTTGTACTATGCTAGAGCTGTAAAATAATCGACAAAAACAACTTTCTGGCGTTTACAGCTGGATATGCCAGGAAAGAAGCCCAGGCTTACGCAGATATGCGTCTTGTTAGAGAAAGTTTTACAGGCGTTCCTTCCTGCCTCCAATCCCAAGCCCTTCTCCATTTTTCGCTGCTTTATTTTCGCCTCTCTCTGCCGGTACTATCGCACTCCGTTTACTATTCTGAACGCCTGGAACAGGCTAACATAAAATGAAAACGGTTCATTAAATTAGGTCTCATTTCAAACTACACAACAAGCGTGTTAGGACGCAGGTGCTACAGTTACTTTGCTTTTACCTTTTTTGTAATAACTTACTTTCTTTTTAATCGCCGGTATCTAGTAAACGGACTTTGGCGGCCCGTGGGACGTAATCAGGCATATCTCCTACTCTCTGTATTTTGCAATCGCAAAATGGCCAAAAAGCTATCCTACTAAAAGCTCCATCAAAATTCAATAATTTGGGGAGCTTAGAAGTGAATTCAGCGATTCGATTAAAATCTTGAAGCGATCAGTAACCTGTGAAATGCGTTGGCTGTAAAATGGTTACTCAGTGGTGTAAACGGTACTGGTGTCGTCCGAAAAGAAACTAAAACCAATTAGGAAAAACCGAACTGAACTAGTCGGATCCCAGATCCGAAAAACCGCTTGTATTTTGGCCGAAACCCGAAAACCGAATGCTAATAAAAGCATAAACCGCATACCGTAACAGACACCAAAAAACCGAAAAACCGAAGTTTTTCGGTGCAAAAACCGAAAAAAACCGACCTAAAAAATGGCCAAAACCGAAAACCCCAACGCCCCCCCACTCCCCCCCCCCCCCCCCCCGCTCTGTATTCTAAAGTTGCTCCAAGTAAAAACGAGTGCGAGTGTTTCATCAGGGGTTCCCAACACCGAGAGACAGATGGCACCCTCATGAAAACCGAAGAACGAGGTTTTGATATGGCTTCTCAAACAGGCATAAAAATACAATGTAATATGCCGAATATATCCTCTGTACAATTAGAACCAATTGTTTTAAAGAGTAACAGCGCATACATTCTTTTGCATTTTCATGCACAACTCTTTGCCTGCATACATTTTGTGAGTTATTTGTTTCGCGTCGGCAGTCATCCATTGTAGCTGACACATACAGTAATGGCGGAGATGAACGAAGGAGCGAGCCGTTTTCGTCCGCCGTTCCAGCTTCCACAAAATACAACAAATGGGCTTTGAACATGTTAGATCATATCCTGGCGGTCTTTACAAAGATTATGCCTTGGCAGTACTGAAGATGAATCCTGCATATTGTGAAATATCGTAAATGGTGCCGTATCTCTTAACTGCTAGTTCACGAAGTTTACAAATCATGATGTAAAACTTTTCGTAAATGAAAAAAAATTAACTAGCACTGTATAGCTAATAGTAAATAACGCTCTTGTGTTTAATTTGCTTTGTTTTTATGCGTGAATTTTGATACCCAATGAAAACCCAGATGAAAACGTAAACCACGCTTGGTTTGGATATCTAATCCAAAACACGCGTAATTTTCAACTGGGTTTTCATTGGGTATCAAACTCATGCTAGTGATGAATGTAGCCGCTTTTTATTGGCAATAGAAATTATGAATTTTTAATTACTTTGAGAAGAACGTCGTGAACAATTGCCACTTGATCCTAGAATTACTGATTCGATACGATTTCAGTAAGCGTTGAAGATTCTGAAGATTTTAGCACCGTATTGCAACAATACTGTAATGTAAAGAGGGACATGATTGCTGTGATGGAAAGCCTCGGTGTTCTCGAGGAATAGCTACGAGAGTAAATGTTATTTTATTGTATGGTTTATAGAGCAAGAGACGGAAAAACCATTTTCCAGCTTGATAAATTCGGATTGACAGACATCTGGCTAAAACAAACGAAGATCATAACCTAGAAAATAATCTTGCTTGCTAACAATTTAGCTCGACTTCAGTTTCAGTTTCAGTTTATTTTTGCCACTTATCGTTATTTAAAATTACAAGATAAATATGTGTTTAACTACAAGAGATGTTAAATAATCGATAAGAGAAAAGCATTAGGCGAGGATGCCCATATAGAAACCATTAGGGCTTATTCGGGCTACAGGCACCTCAAGAAAATACAACTATAAAATGATAATTTAGGCGTGTCTTAATTAATTTGTAAGCACATTTAGGTTAAAAAGCAAGAACACAAACAAACAAACGAAATGAACAAAATAAGGGGAAGTCAGTTCAGGAGGAAAGTTTTTAATTTAGACTATTATTAGACATTATCAAAACCCGTAGCTGCCCTAGCACGCAACGAACTGCATAAATTGATAACTTCTTGTTCGGAAGTCTCTTCAAAGAATAAAGAATTCACAAAATTTCCAGAAAGAAAGGAACGACGAGACTTGCGGTGACTATTTCTTTCTCATTTTCTCTAACCATCGGTCTTGGTTTTAATACGAACTACAGTCGCTTGCCAGAAGTGTACGGGATGTCTCTTCACTGAAGGATTATATATGGTGCGCTGGGTCAGTTTCTCCACGGTCTTTGCTTTTGCCGACAATGATTTTATAGGAAAGTTGCATGGACACGAATCAGTCTGGCGCTATCTCGATGGCATAAGAACGAAAGACAAACTGGCGAAAGCCATTTTCTGAGGAAACAGACCTAAAAAGCTCGCGTTCGCTTTCCCTTGTTGCGGTGAAATACTGCGTCGGAAAGAATTGCGCATTCATTTTCCGTTTGGCAATTGACTTACCGTAAATTGAAGCCACTTGTCAAGGCATACTTAGCGCGAACAAAATTTAAAGGTTATTCTTCTTGTCCATCTTGAAAAGTAAAAGAGTGTTATTTAACATTCTTTTTGCAAAACGTAGGCCTTGATTACGATCACAAAAAACGTGCTATTTTCATTTTCCGACCAAATATATACACTAGGGATGATATCTTAAAGGGCATATACCATGCCGAGTATTATGTTTTATATGCGTTGTTTGGCAAACTAACTGGAACCAGCATCATGATTACTTACACTGTTGTTTAACTGAGAAAATCATTTAACAAATAAGGACTCTGGAATTCGCATGTGATTACTTTGATCAATGTCACCAAAGCATTCAATATAAAAAGTGAAAACGGTTAATTAATACAGTGTTGCGACTATTCGTTTTTAGGTACTTGAGTGAAAACCAGTTGACAGAGCTACCCAGAGGTGTCTTTGATCACAATAAAGGGCTGGTGATGCTGTAAGTGCTTCTTTTGTTCAGTGACGATCACCATTATCGCGGTAAGAATGACATGGTGAAGACGCGCAGGAAACTGTGCAAATTTGGGGACAACTGATAGACATTTTTGACAAACCCACTTTAGCTTTCTCTTTTGGAAATTTACGTATTGGTCATAAAATTTATTCGAGTCTGGTAAAGCTACATGTAATGCTGTTGGTTAATATAGTGTCGCTCCGAAAAGCTGCAAACGAGCGGATTAATTGCGGCTCTCGTCTTAATTTGTTGGTAGCTGTGAAACAATTCTTAGCACCAAATTGTGTAAAGTCCAAAGTAGTTCAGTCAGCTTTGATCCAATATTAAAAATGCTCGTTTGAAAAATACTCTCAACAATCCTGCATGGTTCTCGACATGTTTATTGGTTTCTACGAAGTTCGCAGTATCTGCGTGCTTGCCATTTGGTGGAATATACAACTTAACAATTGTACTACAATTTGTTCGAACACTTCTGGGTTTCCGTATTATAGGCATAATATCCTGTTTGTCAGTAATGTTTCCCTTTTTCGTGACAGTCTAGTGCATGCGCTAAACAATCAGAAATGATTAAACCTTCCTATGACTACCATTATGAGTTGCCACACCAGAAATGTCACGTTATATGGCATCGGTACGTAAAACACGATCTATTCATAGCCGTCATTGGCTCCTGGGTATTAGTATGTGTGAATCGCAAAATATATTTTGATTTAACTTTCAAATGCCTTCACTTGATCAATTATGACGAGCTGGTGAAGATGCAAGAGCCACTTCTTCTCATCTACCCTCAACGCTTTCTCTCGGAACGATTCATTGATGATGGTGACAGCAAAAGGTTTTGAATACATGAATTTGGCGAGAGAATAAAACACGCATAAAGAAGAAGGGTCATATGCTTCATAACTGGAGTCTTTTTGTCATGTATGGTGAAAACTCTCTATCGGAAGGTCAAGCGGCATCTCTGAATGAAACCGTCTGACCTCAGCTGACTCAAAATTTTAACCAGTTTTTATCATGCAACTTAATTCGAACTGTTATGGTCACGCCTTTTCCCGAAAAACGCTATGCGGAGAAAGTAGAATATAGTAAAATTGTACAACAGGAAAAAGAAACTGAATTAACACCAGATTTTTTCGGGGAGATGAGTATAAAACACTGCTATCTTTTATTTCAAAATTTCAAGTCTCATGTCCATAAGCCTTATAGTCTGCTAGCACTTCCTCTCTGGATAGTGGGGGAAAATAAGTAATGTTAGGAGACAAGTGAGCATAATTTGTACCGCCGGAGATATTCATTAAAATCTCACATTGTGAGGGAAATAAACCCTCTAAGCTTGTCAAGATTTTACAACGAGGTACTGTATAAGAGATTCAAATGCAGTTTTGTTACCGCCAGAATACAGCTCAGGCAATTATACAAAGCAAAAATCACGTCATAGTTTCCTGAGAAATTACCAAGATAACGCTTTTGCTGACATCACATGCCAATGTCAGTGGAACCGCTGTTAGACCAACCCAAAAATCTCCGTTCGTTTAAATAAAAGAGAACTCGTGATAATAAGGAATATGAATCAAAGAAGCGTGGCACTTGTATTACAATTTACGCATGACCAAGGCCTGATTCAGACACCGGAATTTTCAAGAGCCGAACCTAATGCATTCAATTAAGTACATAAAAAATTGGGCATCAGAATCAATTCAGAACGCCTATTTTAATTTGGATCGGCTCAGCCGTTGTTTTCACCTGGATGAGGCGGAAATTCAGACTCAGTGCAACGGCTTTCATTCAGACGCCGAACTTTTCAAGTGCCAAATCTCATGCATAAATTATTATGTTGGATATACTTAAGAAGTTTTCCTCAGAACTGGAACTGGAACTGGAACTGTATAAGGAACGCTCGTGGAACGGAAAAGTAAGTTCTACGTCTGAATAAACAAGAGTGATTTCGTTTATTTGTGTCGGTCCAAATTCGAACTAAGTTCGGCTCATGTAAAGATCGGTGTATGAATCCGGCCTAAGTCTTTGTAGGGTCAGATTTACCTGTGCTATCTGTTCGGTTTATCCCAGACATAAATTATCAAAAGCAAGTACTAGTTCTTCCTCTTGTGTGCATCTTTGGTTTTTTTTGGCCGTTTTAACGATCGCAATTTTAATTGTAAACTATGGGCGTTGGATGGTTGGTTGCATAGTGTGTTTTGACTTCAAATGAAGGCCATTTTGTTTCTTAAGCTGATAACTTCACTGCATAATTTTCAAAACCTTTGAAACTCCCATCTGGAATGGAAAACAAAAGAGCTTAATGGGCCCGGTAATTCCGGGAGCTTCGAGAAACGAGCCCGAGATGCTTTAAAAAATTAAAAAGTGTGCGATCATCCGACTAAAACTTCCGTTGAATAACATATTATTTTCGCAAAGAGTAGAATTATTTCCTCGGTCCCCTTTAACTGATACGAATTTTCCCTTTTGAGGGCCTCTTGGGTAGATACCTTTTCCCTCTTCTTATTCCGCTTCTCCACCCTCGCCGCTAGTCTCACAACACTCTTTAAATCGAAAGGCTATTAAAGATTTTGACTGAATCGCGAAGACAGGTGCAAGTCAACATGAAGTGGAATTTCGTCATGGGAATATTTAAGCCTCGGACATGTAAGGCGTGGTTGCTAGGGGCCCCTCCCTCTTTTTTGTTTGTTTGTTTGTTTGTTTTTTATTTTTTCAAGATAATTTTTTTCCGGAAGCCTGTCCATTTCAGAAACTCTTCATTTATCTTCGAGACGTGTTTTCTGTGAATTTGGTGAAAATCGCCTCATATATATAAGAAGTATTAAATGACAAGTGAGGTGTGGTTTTAAGGTTGATATGAACTGCGAATAAATTAAGTTGAAAAGGGAAGTTCGGTACACCTATTTATTATTTATTTTCCTTGTCTTAGATTTCTATTTGCCTTTCAAGTTCGATAGCTACTGTTCTTTCGACATACAAGCCAAACTTGAAAAGTGAAAAATCTAAAAGAAATCGTCCCAGGTTGGAAGATGTCACATAGTCCCAGCGGCGCTATTCGCATACGTATCACATATTATTGACATCAGTTAGTAGATGACACAACAGACTATCTATTAAAGTGGAAAGCTTTCTTATTTCGAAACAACGCAAGGGGATATTCTGCGGCTTGTTTGTTGTCAAAGCGTTTGTCATGGATGTCAGTGACTACAACTGCTCTGTTAGCAGCTGCGGGCTTCTCTTCGCTTCTGCTTTAGTAGCGTTAATAACTGCGACGATCGTTTACATCTTGTACCATTTTTATTCTTGGCTTCTTCTTCCCTGCTCGATATATACTAATTGTATCTCTCAATACAGCTGACGCTATCCAGTCATCTTGACGCGTACGCTTTCAAAACGTCAAATATGGCTCCTTGGAAAAACAAAATACGGGATACGGTTTACGCGTTTAGATCTTTTCACAATTTTTTATCGCTAACGACTGTCCCCTGCTAACATAGGCCTGTTTTCCTTGTATTCAGCGTGCGAGAGAAACCTCTGCCATTGGTCGAAACGGTCTATGGTGAGCATGCGCCACGGTTTCTTAGCGACCGAGCCATTACGTGATGCTTTTAGTACATAATCGGTCAGCAAACAATAAAGGGAGGATGCGTTTTAAAATCTCGATCCATGACCGCAGACGGCGGTTTAATCAAAGACCATTGCCACCCAAGGCAGAGGTATCTTTTCTCCCGCACGCTGAATACAAGGAAAAGAGGCCTCTCCTAGCAGGGAATAACGACTGCATATTCGCCGGCTTACAATCCAGTGGGACGTCTTTCTGAGAAAATTCGGAGGCATTCTTGTATGAAAAATAAAGATCCCCGGGGTTTTTAATACAAGTTGGCTTTTTCTTTATTCTTGAGATATATTACTGAGGCCGTAATGAATTCTATTGTACAGATAATAAACAAATAAATAAATAATTAATTAAATAATTAAATAAATAAGTAAAAATATGAACGGGTGGATGGATGGATGGATGAATGAATGAATAAATGAGCGAGCACGGTGTTAATAAATCTCACTCAGAACAGTCATTTTTTTTAACTGTATACGCGCTTTACGTAATGAAGAAGTTTTGTGACCATAAAACTATCTAGCATTTTATAGAATATTTACCAATCATTAGTCCATTTAATGAAAGATAACCTTTTATGTTTACTAAACGTCGCATTAGATTATGAAAGTGAGTTAAGTATTTTGGTTATTTGTAATTCTAACAGGTCATGTTTCTACTCAACCTTAGTATCGTATTTTCTCGATAAACGCCCTTGGCGTTTATTTCAAAAAATCGGCGATTTGGCCGCAGGTTTTATTTGAAACCGACGTTAAAAGGGGTCCGGTGTTTTAAATAATGGAGTGCAAGAAAGGTGACCTTTAAATAATAATAATAATAATAATAATAATAATAATAATAATAACGATTTATTAGTAGTACTTCCACGAGGTGGAATTACAAATCTCAAATGAAATCAAATTAAATCAAATTAAACCAAATACTGTTTTTTGAGGAGAGGGGAAAACCGGAGTACCCGTATAAAAACATCTCGGAGCAGAGTAGAGAACCAACAGACTCAGCCCACATATGATACCCAGTCCGGGAATCAAACCCGGGACACATTGGTGGAAGGCGAGTGCTCTCACCACTGCGCCAACCCTCTTCCCTATTACTGTTCAATGCACGATTTCCTCCAGAGAGGACGACTCATGAAAGCAACAAACAAACGCTGGAGGGATCCAAAGATAGAGAGTACTAATATATATATTTAGCCAAGCCTAAAAGCGGAGCTCCAAAAGCATTCTTTTTCTACTGGCATTTACATATAGTCTGCTTGTCATATCACCCATCTGACCTCACTCAAGCTACAGATCCAATGCTGTAGAAAATAGTATGTAAAGGTGATCTGAGCCAGTGGCACAGTGGATTTGGACCCCACGTGGATTTGCACCCTCCAGTCCAGATCTGCTTGTGGATCAGATTTGGACCCCCTAGTCCAGAACTGCTAGCAGATATGAATCCCCTTTTACGAATTTGGACCCCCACCCCTCCTAAAAACAAGCGTTCTATTGAGTAAGGTAATAAAAATTCCTTTCCAAACTGGGTTTGGAGATGTTAAAAAAGCAAAATAAAAATATTGAGGTAGGTTTTTTTAAAAATAATCTTTAATACCTTGTGTAAAAAAGAACCTGCAAAGCTAGTTTTCATCTATAAATTTTTAAAACAAAACATTTCTTAACATCTTAGAGCAATACCTAAGGACAGGTCTGTTTCCCCGTTCAACTGTAGGCAACTTAGTTACATACTTAGCTACTTAGGTATGGTTTAGAGCCACTAGAAATTGGTGGAGAAGCCTGGTGATTGCTCCTTGGAATCAGTATCACATCAGATATATAGTGATTCAGATCACCACTTCATAATGAATGCAATTTCAATTATCCACAGCCTCCCATGAGACAGTCAGAAATCGGAAATTGTGTATCCTCTGGATATATGTATGTCTCACAAAAATTATGAAAGAAAGATACATGGAAATCAATAAAAATATTTAGATGCCATGAATTAAGACCAAGATATTTATTTTGATCAATTACTTCTTGACCTTACTATCACATTAAGCTCATCACTCAATGCACCTACAGTGTTTTCAAAAAGAAATCCAGCTGCTCTTCTGGCCAGTTAAGTGCAAGCCCAAACAACTTGATGATAATATATTGGGCATTTGGTTGATACCACTATCAAGGTGATTCATCAAAGCAAAAGTGCTGGAAATCCGTTAGCCATCTTAACTTGATCTTAACATACTTCATCAAACATCAGAGATTCCATTAAACATTAATGCCAAATGTCATCCAAACATCCCACAAGATTGGTGTGACCAGCTACTAATAAAACTAATTGAAAGACTGTATGCAGGAGGAGGAAGTCCAAAGGATGTGTACATTGATGAGAAAGAGCTTACTTTAAGTTTAATTTTAAGTTTTAAGTTTAATAATACTTTGTCATGTGAATACAACTAAGTTGATACAAAACAAAAAAGGGCATGACTGGAGAATAATTGGGAGAAACTAAATTCCCATACAAAGAATATTATCTAATATTACACATTCTGAAAACTAAGAGGTGAAATTTAAACGTGGCCCAAAGCTAACCTAATCAAATTAAATCAAATACTTGTCTCTTACAAGTCACCCCTGATTTGAGATTGAGACTAAAAATCATGAAGTAATCCATAGCAAACCTAATTAAATTACATACTTGTCACTCACAAGCTACATCTGATTTAAAATTGACAGTAATAATGTAATAGATAGGACTTAAAACTGCTTAAAGAAGGGGCATGCATGATGTTCAATGGAACACCATTCCAGTCTGTTATGTAGCGATTAAAAAAAGAAAAGCTGAAGGCCATATATATATTTAGCCATGCCAAACCTAGAATCGGAGCTGCACACTCTCACCGAGCAACTTCGCAAGAGTTTATTTGGGCCAGTTTAATTTGTGTCCAAAACAATTGAGCAGCAGCAGGGAAAACGAAGAGTTTTCGATAGTAAACGTTTGCAAAAAAGAAAAAAAAAAGACGGACATTCTTGAGTCTAACTACTTTGAGATGAAAGCGTAAAGGGATTCAAAGCGGATAAAAAAAAAAACAAAACAAAACAAAAACACTGCAAGCGAACAAAGTACGATGCCGGCGAGTGTTTGCTCGAAGAAGGAGAAGGTGGAGAAATTAAACAAGACTAGCTAGTAATTAAAATAGCTTGTAATGATAAAGCTAGGAAAATCGGTATTTATTTTGGCATAAATGCCCCTAGAAAAAAAATAAAGGGTACAAACTCTTCGTTTACAGCAGTCAACAGGAATTGACCGCGGTTCAGAAACAATATAACAACAAACATAAGACTTATTACAAGAAAACAAAGCACAATATGAATAATATTTCTTCGAAGATTCTTGGAGAAGGTGCAGAAATTGGACAGGTAACAAAACTATCTTGTATTAAGCTAGGAAATTTCCTTAGCAGATTTGACATAAATGTCCGTAGAAAAGACAAAAAAGAGGTCGGTACCTGATCGTTTAGAGCAGTCAACAGGAATCACTGAGACAGCAATCACTCGGAATGCGACAGAGCTGAATAATAGAGCCATTTCCCACAAAATCTTTCCTTGGCTTACACAAAACACTTAAGTGCTTTGATGGTTTTACTGTTACTTCCCATGTCTTCCGAAGAACCTTCTTCAATTAATGATTCTCAGTGGCAAAACATCATCCAGATAACGAAGAAAGCGCTTGCCAAACCAAACGAGCATTTCTCTCGCAGACCCGTCCACTTTAAAATTTATCAAAACCAGCCAGCCAGTCAACCCATTTCGCTGTTTTTAACATCCAAACGCTGATTCTTACCGGTTCAAACAAACGACATGTTTAAAGACGGCGAAACTTAATTGTTGTTTACAGGCTGCTTTCGATGAAGATCTCTTAAAGACTTGACGAAGTGAAGCGCGCTGGGTTTTGACTGTTTTGGCAGCATTTTGACAACTTAATGTCAGATTTTGAGAAGTGCACATGCACATGCATTTGATCGGATTTTTTATTTTTACTCGAGCTCGAGTCTCCCCCTTTAATGCTTAATTTTACGAGGACTCATTGCGATTACGTGTTGATAAGATAAGGGCAAAATTTTCTTAACGCTACTGTGAGGAACCAAGGTCGAAAAACAGTCAGCCAAGCCGAGTAAAAACACTCGTTCGCTTGCAAAGAAAACAACGTAACAAAACAAACAAACAATTCAACTGAATGTTGTGCCGCGTAGCACTAGGAACAACATTTATATGTACCCTTACTTTCTCTTTGCCGCGATTCACCATCTAAAATCGTCCCCGACTTTCTCCGTGCGACCTTGTAGCTCAGTCGGCAGAGTAACGGTAGATCTAATCCGGAGGTCGTGGGTTCGATTCCCACCGAGGTCAAAAGATTTTTTCTTTGCCTCGTGTGGTTCCCTGTTTCCCTTTACTAGGGCTAACGCCCAGTGGGTTATTCATGGGTTTAAGTAGCACTTTAATTTACACTTTAGAGTTAATTCTCTAAACAATTCAACTACTTCTTTGCGTCCAAACGAGTACAGATGATTGTTATTTATATCCATTCGAGAGAAAAATACAAGTTTCATTCCTGAACAAAAGTAACAACGATTAAACTAAAGGTTAAGCTTCTATTTATTTAATTTACCTCACTGTCCTGTGTTGTAGAGGTTTCTACCACTTGAAAATGCGTAAGCTTCAGTAAAGTAAAAACAAGCATCCGCAAAAATAGCAAACGGTTTGTCCAAAGAAAGAGCTTTTTCCACAGAGTTTGAGCTACTCATTCCTCCCATTAATACCGGTGAACTGTTAAGTGACTTTTCTTGGTGAGATACAAGATGCCGCGGTGAAGTGAAAGCCCTTGAAGCGTTGAATTATACTGTTTTCAACCGCACAATCTTTGAAGCTTTTCCTTAGAAAAATCGTCCGTCCTTCCTTTCATCACTTGAAAATTCACCTTCCGGAGTATCTTTTGACAAGTTCTTGATCTTTATGCTTTTTACGCGAAAGACAAACTTCGATCGAAGAAGATGAAGTTGTTTTGCTCAAAATAAAGAAACCAACTGAATGTGAAATTACCAGCCGCAGAAAGCGCGCGAAAAATTTTAACGGCCTCGATTTGGTTTGGGTGTCCCTTAACCGCGGTCAAACGTAAAAAAGTAAGAAAAGTTCTTTAAAGATAAGGTTTTTACATTGAGAGCTCAAACCTGATAAGTCAGTCGGTGAGTTTACCCAATCATTTTATGGATTACTAAAAAAAGTTTTAGGTAAAATATCCAGAAGTCACGCATTGAAACAGAAAACAAAAACACAGAGCGCCGACCAGTCTCCACATTCTTCGCTTTAAAAAGACTTGAAACTTTTTTAGTAAGCCATGAAATGATTTAGTAAACTCACATAATAAAGGAAAATTTATCAGCTTTGAGCTCTCAACGTAAAAACCTTATCTTTAAAGGACTTTTCTTACTTTTTTACGTTTGACCGCGGTTAAGGGTGTCCCACACTTGGCTTGAGCCTGCGATCCAATCGAAAGCAAGTACCTGGTCAGCGGTCAACTTGAAAAAAACAGCTGACCTCGATGAGGTCTTAACTTGAGCCCGCGATATGGTCACGTTACACTGGTCAGCGGATACCTTGTTTTGACAGGTGTCAATTGGCTATAAGATGGATGTCCAGTATCAAAGATGTACGCTGTAAAGTAGCTGGTCAGCTGGGCCAGGTGGAGTATGGCCGCCATGTTGGATTATTATGATTATTATTAGGATATTATTAATTATTGGGCGACTCCGTCGTCGTCGTCGTCGTCGTCGTGCGTACGCGCCCACGAGCAATACCGCTAGCCATTTTACCATGAGAAAAGCAGTTGACGGGTTTCTATAGGTATGGTGCTCCGCTTGACGGCCCTTCGGGCCGTCGGAGCTCCCCTATAATAAATAAAGAAAGTGCGTCAGTGCTACAACACGAACGCGGACATTGATAATGTGTTTTATTTTGTTGTACAGCATTCATCCTAGTTATGTTTCGCCGGTTCTTTTCCTTTGAACATTTATTCAGATTACCAAAGCAGCATGGCGTACTTAGTAGTTTGACGTAGCAGTGATATTCAAGATATTATTTTCACTTGTAATCTCATACCGCAAATGAGGACCTCCAGCAAACGCCGGGACCTCGTTCAAACGCCCCTAACGTTTATTTAGAAATTAGCAGTTTTGACCCGGTGTTTATAAGAGGCCGGCCTGTTATCGGGGTCCGGCTTTTAATCGAGAAAATACGGTAAGCGAATAACTGATGATTACGTCTTTACATAGGCCTTTTCAAATTAAACTTAAATGGAAAGTTCAAGGAATTTCAACGAAGATACGTGACACTTGACTTGTAAAGTGGTGTGGTTAATATAACTATAAATATATCAAAGTGGTAACAAGAAAAATTTCTGATGCTTTTGATATATTTGTTTTTATATCAACCAAACCACTTTAAATAGTCCTTGTTCAAGATGCCGCCATCCTTGACCATGCGTAGGTACCATCGGCAAAGCTAATTAATTAAGGCTCTCATACAGTTTTCTGTGATCTTTCAGAAGAAGTGTTTGATTTTCAACCTGGATCTTGGTAGACCGTTGAACCCATTGTCAATTTTGCATTTTCCCCATACTGAAATAGTATGGACGCTACTTGAAATGTGTCGCCATCTACAGCACGCTCGTTAACTCTGCTTAAGGCCGTGCTGAGGACAAATTCATTTGACTTTTAGACATGAGTAAAATTGAGTTTACGTTTCCAAGAAATAAAGTGCGCAATAGTTTTGGAAAATTCGTGTGTTCTTACAAATTCTGCATTACCACAATGTTACGTATGGTGGCCCACCGTTATCATGTCTTTTTTTTAGCATAAAATTTAAAAGACAAGAAGTATAAGTGATAGAAATCGACGTTTAGGTGCATCTCGCGCTATTATCAAGGTTACATGATTAATGATAAAAAGCGATTTGTGAAAAGGCTAAGTTGGATGGCGCGATATGCACCGAAACGTCGGTTTCTATCACTTATGTTTCTTGTCTCATGTATTTGCAAATCATTTCTATAAAATTTAAAACTCGGCGTTATTTCCTACTACAAAAAGTTAATTTTTTTTTTTGGAAATATTTGTTTTAAATTTAAATTTCATTTCTGAGGCCCCGTCCACACGTATCCGGAGATTTTTTTATCCGCAATTTTTTTTATGCGGATACAAAAATATCTGCGTCCACACGTAGCGTATACGAATCGTATACGACCGTCCACACGTATCCGATTCGTATCCGGACATCTCAAAGGATTAGTCAACAGAGCATGCGTATTACAAAGAATCTCGCGCGGAAAAAGACTGGTTCTGATACTGTGACGTCAGCGTATACAAAAATATACGGATACGAGCGTCCACACGTATCCGGATACACAGCGTATACAGAAATTTCCACTCTGGAGAGCGTATACAGAAATCTCCGGATACACCGAGCGTATACGGCGGACACGTGTGGACGCTAGGTGTATCCGCATAAAAAAATTTGCGGATACAAAAATGTCCGGATACGTGTGGACGGGGCCTGATTTTAGATTGCTTTGTCAAAGTCAGATTAAGTAGTTCAGATGTAAAAACAAAAATATCTAACTTAGTGGTCACAATATACAAACCAAGTTTAAGAAGAAAAAAAAACTCGAAGGGATCAGCGTTATCACTGGTACAACAACAACAACAATAACAAAAATGCGAACGGCTCAGCATCATCACTCCACCCGGTAAGAACTGGGACTGATTGTGATGATGATGATGATGATGATGATGATGATGATGATAATGATAACTTTATTTAATGAGGGTAAAAACACTTAACAGTTAAAACTGATAAACTAGTGTCCCTCATTATACAATACATAAAATGTAATAAAATGTCTAATGACTAAAATACTAAAATAGAGTTTAACTTGAGAAGTAGAGAAATGGTGAAGACTCGTAGTTGTGTACGTAGTTGTGGCGCTTAAAGCGAAGGGTGAGTCAAGGGTAGTGTTTGTTGTTGTTTTCATTTTGTCCTGTTTGTAAATCAAGCTCAAGCCATGAAAAGGAGGAAACCTTCAGAAAAGGAATCGTGGTAAGACTTTGAGAAAAGAGTTGGGATGGAGCGTAACGCGGGGAGAGAAAGTAAGAAGGCAGGTATAAATGTTCCAAACGACATCCTTGCGCAGAGGATGTCGTCTACATCATCGGGTAGATTGAAAAAGTATGAGCCACTGGATACGAGAGACTTTGTACAGTTCGAAGGCTATGAAGAGCTTTCCGTTGCAAACATTAAAGAAGCGTGTGAAAAGTTCTACAATGCCCCTCCTTGATCTTGCGATATTCTTGCTTCAGACAGAGGACCCTCGTGCACAAAACTTGAGTAGATTAAGGGTCGTAAAGTATACTTTATTCGCTTTCTTCCACATAAAGAAAATGCTGACCGCATCTTTACTCCTCAAGAAGTGGGAAGATTGAAGGAGCCTACTGACCGCGCTAGGAAACCCGCCCCAGTTTCGCCATCACGCGCTAAACGAGGGAATATTCCAAACAGTACAGTTTTCCCGAAATCGTTATCTATTGCACACTTATTAAAGGTTGGAAAATTAGTAAGGCCGCTAAAAAAATCTACTATTAATTTACGTCTTCAAATTTTTGATATTGAACGAAGCAAGTGGAATGACGGTCTTCCAAGAAAATTGATTTGAAAATAGAAGAGGAATCTTTCTCGAGCGGGGCTTTGAGAAATGCTTTTAAAGCAACATGCAGCGACAGCCGATCTCAGTTCTCCGGTGATTGGGTAGTTAAGAAATACAAGGTCATGTCCATTCAAACCAGCACAGACATCTTAATATCGACAGTGGAAGACCATACTCGCAAACAAGTACAAATGCACGCGGTAGCAAGAAACATAATTGAAAGATTTACTATGAGAGTGCCTTGAAATTTCGGGGATTCCTTCCAGTATGGAAAAGTATTTACTTTGTTCCGGATTATCTCCCTGTAACCGTGGAAGAGTTTGTACCTGGTGATATTTGTCAACAACGACGGTACTTTCCTGCCGTCACCCGAGAAAGCTTGTCGTGAGGTCTACGCCAAAGAGCAGTACCTCGTGCACATCAGCATCACATCTTGTCAGAGCGGAAGATGACGTTGGTTGATATACAAGGTAATCTTGAAAGAGAGACTCTTGCTGTGAGCCGAATGCATTGGTTAGAAGACTAAAGCTGTTTCTCCAGGGGCTGGTTATCCGTTATAATATATATTAGACTAGAACAGCATCGAATCATTCGCTTCTGACAAGGATCGCAATAGTCCCGTGATACGTTATCATGTGACAGGTTATTTGTTCAAAGAGTTGATAAACATTCAATAAATTCCCAAAAATGGAGTTTTCTATCAAATTATTTACTATTTCGTGCTTGATGTGTGCTTTATTTGCTCAAAAGTTGCTCAGAAAGGCAAAACTTGCTCGAGATTGCTAAAACCGTAAAAAGCTACTCAAAAAGCCACAAGTTGCTCAAAAGTCTGAGTTTCCGAGCACAATTGGGAGAGGCCTTCATATACCGGATAGCAATGGAAATGCAATTAAGCATGTCCCTGAACGTTCTAGAATATTCACTGACACAAGAAACAGATGACATCAAGCGAAACTCCCAGTCCACGATCACAACAAGTACATCTTTACACAATCAATTATTGGGCTATGCAGAAGGTCCTGGAATCAACAAAATCTTTGACCCTTATAAAAGGTTTTTTTGTACTCAGCTGAACGTCACAGATTTTTCACAAACAACAACTATGGAATATTTCAACATTTCTTATGTGTGTAAATTTTTATATCAATCCATGCCATTCCTAATTTTTTCTTGGGATCATTTGCGGTCCAATTTGGGGATCATTTGTGGTCCTGGGATCATTTGAGGACCCGTACAGTTTGGCATTTGGGCCAAAATCCTTCGGGAACAAATACTTAAATTTAAAGACAGTAGAGACACATTAAAGCTATTCCGATAAATGAAAACGAGGATCCTGTGGCCCTCTCTGTCTTCGCCCAGCTCTTTTCTTCTCGTGAACATGATCGCGGGTTAGTTGAGACCTGGAAACGACTTAGTCAGCAGGGTTTAGCCTCCTCTTGTGTGACACTTTGTTGATCGAGTGATTGTGGTAACTTAGGGATTGGTCGATTATAAGGCTTTGCTTCCCATTGTGGACTGGCGTCACTCACTGGTAAGATGAACAAAAATAAACGAGGTAAGCTGCATTAATTTTAACCTGTGCATATCACAGGTTAGTGACGAATGTGGTAAGATTTAAAGTAGGTTTAACTACATGCGGCGGGTTTCTTTTGCAGGTCACAGGTTACAGGTCACAGGTTACAGGTCACAGGTTACAGGTCACAGGTTACGGGTCACGGGTCACGGGTCACGGGTCACAGGTCACAGGTCACAGGTCACAGGTCAATTTTTCCGAGAATTATACCACAAGAGTGAATTTCAATTTATGTGACAACTGACCACTTAAACATTTAATTACGGAGTTAAAGCAACCCTGGACGGCAATCAACCCGAAGTCAAGATGGCCTTGTTGACCGCAATTTACGTAATGCTCTTGCCGTCCACCTAACGTCGCGGCAGTCATTCCCACAATTTTGGCGGTGTCTCGAGAAGGAGAGTCTGTTTTTCAATTTTACCTTTGAAATCCGTGTCTCTCAAAGGCTAATCTGGATTATATTCTAAACCAGCGATATTAGATCCAGTGCAAAAATGCAAATTCGCAGCGACAGCGACAGCGACTATGGCGAATGCTGGAAGCGAAGTTCCCGTCGTTGCTAAAAATGGGTAAATGTATCTTTTCTTTTCATTGCATTTGCCTCTGCTTTTCCCGGAAATTTACCCGATTTTCAAAACAAAGCTGACAGGATTATTTAGGTAACCTTGTACATGAAAAACTCAATTTATTTGTGAGATGTTTTATCTCGCTAACTTCATTTAATTTCAATTTGTTATAGGTCAAATGTCATGGAGTGCACTGAAAAGCACGATGTTATATAAAATACTTTTCTTCTGAAATCAAATCATCGTACAGCGGCGCCGTTAACAAGTTTCTCGCATCCCTAAAAGAAGCCATAGTGAAGCGAAACCTTTAACTTTTCGCGCACAGGACGACGTTCTAGCCCCATTCCCCCTCGCCATGGTTTGGCGACTAGGGATTCGCCGTCCAGGGTTACTTGAGGTCCATAATAAAAGATTTAAGTGGTTAGTTAGCACATTAATTGAAAGTCACTCTTGTGGTATAATTCTAGAAAAATGACCTGTGACCTGTGACCTGTGACCTGTGACCTGTGACCTGTGACCCGCAAAAGAAACCCGCCGAACTACATGTACTACCCTAGCTGTCAATCAGAATACTCTTTGCACAGCTGTACACAAACTTTTAGTACTCATGCAGTCTTGTGTTTTTTCTTTAGAAGGTTAAAGTTGTTGTGTTTACACTTTGAATTACGCTCATATTAAATTATGCTTTGGAATGTCATCAGTTGTCTTCATACATGTACCTTTCAATTAATATTCCAAGAGTACACAAGCCAAATACCTTACATGTATTAATTTTTTTTGTGGTTTGGAAAATATTCAAACATGCAGAACGGGGAGCACTGGTGAAAATTAACCATGCTTTCCTATTTTCTGAAAACCATTCGTGAAATCAATTCTGCTGAAGCACTTATAGATACAGTATGTAGGACGTGAATTCACGTATAAACTGAAAAATTAATAGTAATTATTCTAGTGAAAACCATTCATGAAATCAACTGCTGAAGCACTTATAGATAAGTAGTATGTGAATTCACCCATCTGAAAATAATAATTATTCTCGTACCTCAGTGAAAGTGTCTGAGTTGTGGTTTTACAGTAGATCATTACCTGGTTAATGATTACTTCTTGCCGGGGGTGTAAAACCAGCAACACAAATAAGCATACACTGTAATAGTTATGCGTATGGCTGACTTATGGCACTGCTATTACATGACTGTATGATTGACTATATAGATCGAGTTGTACAAGTACACCATTAAGAATATTTGTATTCTACCGACTCAAATGTTTGCAATGGGAAACTGAAATTGAATTTGATATGCCTTGAAAATTTGCGGAAGTAATCTTGAGTATTTCTTGAGTATGGTGAGTCCTTTAGTAGCAGGCACCTGCTTACTGCACGCCTTTTTGTTCATCTTTGAAAATGTATCCTTGTAAATGGAGAGCAAGCAGTCATACAGTTTACAAAAAGAAGCTTCATGTACGCTTAGTGTATAAGATAAACAAAGTACAGATCGTAATCAAGCAGAGTTTTACATTGTGATGAGATTAGTGATTTAGTAAAAATACAGTGTATACTGTCAATTTTTTAATGAATTTTAAACCAATGAAATATTCGATAAAGCTACAAGCTTCTAATTTCTTCCTGTTCAAATATAGAATACAATGCAAAAGTGTTGGAAACAGTAATTAAGTACCAGTCTTATTTCAAGCTATATCCTACATGTAGTACTGTGATCATGACCAAGTTACAGACAAATTACATTGTGCAGTTCATTTTTAACAATTAGCAAAAAGCTGATTTTGCCCATATTACCTACTGGGATGAAAAACTGTGGAACATTTTGGAGGAAACAACACAGTATTACCACAGTGGAACTTTCATTTTTTATCTCAAAGGGAGTTTTATTAGAATCTGGTACCCAGGTAGCAACACTCACAGATAAATTATTCTAAGATTGCACCTGTGTTTAAATGGACAGAAAGCCAGCTAATAGACAAAATAAATTACAAAGAGGACCATTCTGTTAAAAAATTCACCATTCAGAGTCTTACCATTCAGTACTTAAAAAATTAAATTCCAGTTGCCTTTTGGTAATATCTGTTTTTTTTTAATTTTGTTACTTCTTAGTGATCAGCTGTGACTACAACATGTAATTATAAAAAGCAACTTTGAATCTTGAGGCAATGGCCCTTCAAAAAATTGATTTTCTTGGACTACTGTATAATTCTGCAGTCATGTTTAGAGCAAACATATATAAATTTCATGTCCACTACAAACTAGGTCAGCCATTACTCAAGACATTCCATTCAGTCCATTGGACTCTATACACATAGGTTTACATGTAGGTATTTTACTTGTTCAGCAGTTTGATTTTTATGAAAGTTTCACAGGATACTTTGGGCTAACTCTTCATGTTTGTTATCATAAAGATGTACATTATACTGGTCATGCCTCATACAATAGCTATAACTCTTTATTGTGTGCATAGTATTATAAAAAGCAACTTTGAATCTTGAGGCAATGGCCCTTCAAAAAATTGATTTTCTTGGACTACTGTATAATTCTGCAGTCATGTTTAGAGCAAACATATATAAATTTCATGTCCACTACAAACTAGGTCAGCCATTACTCAAGACATTCCATTCAGTCCATTGGACTCTATACACATAGGTTTACATGTAGGTATTTTACTTGTTCAGCAGTTTGATTTTTATGAAAGTTTCACAGGATACTTTGGGCTAACTCTTCATGTTTGTTATCATAAAGATGTACATTATACTGGTCATGCCTCATACAATAGCTATAACTCTTTATTGTGTGCATAAAAATTTCTTGTATCCAGTGATAGTATTTGTACAGCAAGCAATGTTCCAATATCAAGGAGCAATTCTCTAAGAAAAATTCATTCATCATCAGGCTGATTTTTGAAGCATGTAAGACTACATTTAACAATAGTTATTGGTTCATGCTTTAGTTTGCATACAGTATATCAAGTTATCGTACACCTAGAATGTTTGGAGAGCATGAGGGAAGCACAAGACTTTGGCGAGAGCAACTCTACCTCTTTGAGTGCTCTCCAAACTTTCCAAGTGCCATTAATTTTGTTACTGAATAATTTATGCACATCCAAACATGAACAACTGTCTTTTATAACTTACATTGCCTAAAAACTGTATGGCAAAACCATGGCAAACTATTTAAACAGCAACCTGTCATTTTGAGTTTACTTCTGTACTGTTTTTCTACTTGTCTAAGGATAAAATTGATAACAACGAAAAAATGCAAATGAATATAAATTATAAGACTTTGAATCAAAACTATTTATAGTACCTTGGAAAGTTACTATGGACCAGTTAATAATTTTTGGGTTCTTTCAAAGTGTTTTCCTTCCTGAATTCTCAGAAATGCAAGGTCCTTGGCACCAGTTGTACTGACCTCTGGCATTAATTGCTGTTCTTGTTTCCATCTGCATGAGCTAAAACTCTAAATAAGTCACTGCAGTAAACATAGGTCAATCATCTTCATAGCCTGCATAACAGGTGCTTATTTAGCCGAATGCCGAGCGGGATAGATGGAAGCGTGAGACGCGAGCACAGAACGTGAGACGACAGGAAGAGGAAATTAAGCGCCTGTCACCAGTCTATTGTTCAATTTGCTCTTGCAACCGATTGTCTGTTGATTAGAAAACACTGATTGGTCAATTCATACCATGTACATACATACATACATACATACATACTTATCCTCTCCCCGGGGCTTTTCAGGGATAGTTTACATCACTGGCCGGGGGACTTGACCAGACTGCTAGTGCAGTTTACAGTTAATGAAGTAACTAATGAGTGCCCCCGTAATGTAGATATCTAGGACAGACACTAGGGGTGGTCACAGCCAGAGTTTTGTTACGTCCCTAGTGGTTCTTTTACGTCCCACAGAATCAGATTAAGTGAAAGTACTGTGAGACGGGGCCTACGGTTTATCGTCCTTATCCGAGATGACTAGAAAGTCTAACCATTTGCAGATGTCATTACAAAGGCAGCACTTTCTCCTCAGTTATTTTAAAGACCCTGAGTGTTGGTCCGGCCGGGGTTAGAACCCGCGACCTCCCGCATGGTAGTCCGGTGCTCTACCACTGAGCTAACCGGTCTGCGTCCATGTGATACTGATGTGAGAAAAGATGTACACCACAAATAACAAACATGGTGCATGGTACACTGTGAGTTTTCGATGAAGCTATGAAGCTTGCACTTGATTTCTTCCCATTGAATTTATCAAGAAGGAAAAGAAAAGATGTACTTGGTTGCCTACTGGGTTTGGTAAAAGTTTAATTTACCAGTTTTACTCAAAAATCTTTGAGCTAGTGAAGTGCAAGACAGGTCATGCCATTTACTTATTGGCAATAACTATAGAGCAAGTCCAAGAGTTGAAAGAAATGTCATGCACCTTACAATCACCATGTTGAAGGATCACTGAACTTTTCTATAAGTTAAATAGGCCGATGACTTTACTCTCGTTGAAAGACAGGAGGCAACACCAAGTGCTATTTTGTTGTACTCCACTGCAGTTTATGATCGACTGCCTTGGCCGATATCCTATCCACAGCATTCTTTATGGCACCTTGTAAAGTGGAGTGAAAGAAAAGCAGAGTAAACTCAGCAATCAGTGCTGTTGTTTAGCAAATTGCTTAAATTATCAAACTTTCCACACTCCATTGAAATTTTTACCCTTAAATTAAAACACCTCATGTACAAGCACTTCTGTTTCCATCAAATTCATTATCATAAACTATACACTCTTGTAATTGCTTTCTGCCGCTCGTACAAGTAGGCTTATTCTGTCTGCTGGCAATGCTTGCAAAAGTAGCAAAAATCTGCTCTAAATTCTCCTCGGACAACTAAATGTGCAATAAATCTACAGATAAGTTTCCCGCAAATGATTGAAAGCTTTTTCATTGGTCAATTCAAAACTACTGTAACTGTCAGTCCAATTAATTTTTGTAGTTGTTTCGGGGACGGAAGGGCATGAACAATAGACTGGCGACAGGCGCTTATTTTTCTCTTCCCCTTTAATTATCTTGCGATCCATCTCTCCCGCTTGGCGCTGGGCTAAATAAGCGCCTGTTATGCGCGCTATCATCTTCATCGACCAGTGTTCTAGGCTGCCTGAACAAGGAAAAAAATTTATCTGGCAAAGTTTTGCTCATGTTTTTATCTGAACTTGCTGAAACATTATGGTTACATTTAAGAAGAAAATCTAGGCCTCCATATTTGTCAAAGTAATAATTTGGTATGGCCTTCCAGGCATCACCCAAATTATTTAGTAGTCTACCAATCCAAGCAAGCCGTGGAGATTTTACCAAGTTTATAAAATTGACAGGAACATGTAGTCCATCCCCGAAATTGCGATACGTAAAGGTTTGAAATTCAGACAGACCCCCTCCCTCCCCTCCCCCCCTCCCTCCCCCCCGTCCCCAACAGGGCCTCAAGTATGAGCATAGAGTCATCATTTAAGCCTCAGTCTTGAGAGTTAGGGAGATGAATACATGGCTGTACCTCTACAGTTTGGTTCTTGTGTGATTTTTAAAGCCAGTCACTCCACTGCTAGGATAAACAGGGAAGCTGGGCCTAGGCAGGGCACTCCTGATGTATGCCTCTCAAAACTTCAAAATAATTATTTGTCATAAGGCCGGCATTCATAACTTCTGTTTTGCCACCATTATAGACAACGGAAAACCAATTTCTTATCAAAGGTCCAAAGTTAAAAAGTTTGCGTTATAGCTTCTCTTTATAGAGTCAAAAGCTTTTTCAGAGTCCACAAAAAGGAAGATTTCTGAGATTTTTTTAAGCTCTGGTTTTTCAATTAGATAACTTAAGAGTCTTATATTCTGACCGATATATCTGTTCTTGAAAAAACCCATTTGGTTGGAATGTACGGTACCGCTCAAAAGTAAGTTACCAGTCGCGTCGCGTTTCGTGCGCTACGCGATTCGCGTCGCGCGAGAGTCACTAAAGCGGAAATTTTTGGCATAAATTTTAGTGATTTTGCAATGTGACATCAATTAAATTCGCGTAACACTTTCCAAATGCAGCTATTGTTCTGTCGAATTTGAGTCGTTCGTAGGTGTAGTTCACTTTTGTGCAAATAAATATAGCATCATTGAGGTCATTACAAATCGAAAACTTGTAAACAAACCGACGAATGATCAATTGCGAATGATAAGCATAATTCGTTACTCCCGCTAGCGCTGAATTTAGTTGAATTTGTATCGGTTCTGTCGTCGATACGTTCTAAATTCTAAATTCGTTGAGGACGTAATCAAGAGCTAGTTCGGCACAAGCAAATGACTAATGACCGGCCGGGTTTTGCTTTCGGATCGCAAATTTGCATAAAACCGCAAAACTACTGTCTGTGTAATTTGAAACCTTCCACTCAGTATGACCGAAAAATTCATGAGAAGCCAAGGAATAGAACCCGAAACAGAACGGAGTTTATTTTATTTCCTTCTTTGTGCACGAAAAATTTTATCATGTAGAAATCTGAAGTTCATTCTGCTAAAGGTGAAGACGCATAAGTTTGGGTAGTTGCAGTTGTATGTGAAATGTTTTGTTTATTCGACACGCCGGCGCTCAATCGTATATTTTCTACTTCGAAAGACCGGAACACATTTTCCTGGCCATATCTTTGTAAACTTGTGCAGATTTTAATCCAGTAGAGTTTGTCCGTGGAAAATAGATTTGCCGAAGAGTAAGTTGTTCGGAAGCCTCGCACGTGCTCCGCTTAATTACGCCGGTCTTCTTATCTACGGCTCGATCTGTCTTTAATTTGCCGCTTGAAACTCCGTGCCAACTCGCCAACATTTTCAATTTTTTTAATGGCTAGTTGTCAAGAATCAGATGAATAGAAAACTAACAAAAAGTATCAAGCATGAGTCATGGCTCATGGACGAACCGAAAAATTGGCGGTTTCATGTACAGTGTAGGAAGAAGCTCGTGTCCAATGAAGCGAATGAATGCGGCGCGACGACGGTAGAATTCCCCGGAATGTCACTACTTCAAAAGACTGATAAGCATGTTCGTGTACATCATATTGTGTATGTAGGTTTTTTAAAGTTATTAATATGTTGGCCTCAGTCTATCAAAGTTTCGAGGAGAAAACAGTTTGACACGGAATTTGGAAGCGAAGCACACGCTGCCCTTCTCCGGCGATGATTGATCGATTACGCACATTTATTTCTTCTTAGCGGGCTTTTGCGAACACTGGAAATTGACTATTGAAATCGACTATTGTTGCTTTACAATGGGCATATTAAATGGTGAGAGAGCTTCAAGTCAATATACTTACAGTTTCCAGAACATCGCGCGCTACGCGATTCGCGTAGCGCGCGACGAGAATCGCGTAGCGCGCGACGAGAATCGCGTAGCGCGCGACGCGATTCGCGTCGCGCGCGAGGGTGGTAACTTACTTTTGAGCGGTACTGTATTAATTTTGGTAGAAAGATGGAGTTGAGACAAGTGAAAAGTGAAACAAAAATAATTTATACACGTATATACATTACGATTAATATTAATTGTTTTGAATGACTTTACAAGGATTGTGTCTCAGCTGGTGTGTACATGTACATTACCGAGAGGAAGTACATGCAGCAATATTTACACTAGACAACTCAAGCTCCTACAACTTGTGGAAGATTTTGTAATATGATGCGCTTTGTTCTGATGTTTAGAACATCGTGCAAATTTCAATCTGCATGACTTGTTGGCAGCATTTGTGAGACAACGAGTCACTGTCTTTCAAAACAATGTCACACAGAAAATTTATTGCAGTGAATGACAATAGATAAAACGTGCAGAAGAAATGCGTTTTCTAACACACTTTTTGAACCGCGTTAATGCAAAAAATGTGCAGGTGTTTTGCGTTTGGGTTGGCCGCTTATCTCTGAGCGGCACTGTACATGGAAGTCTTCAGTGAAGTCCAATGAGGGTCATTTTTGATTAATATCTTTAAATGAGCCTCACAGTTGGCTTTAACTTATAGTGAGGATCAGTATACATGTATAAATTCTTTTACATGTGAAATGTGACATTTACCAGTCATTTTTGCTGCGTTAATTATCCTCAATTGCACAAATTTATGAAATTGCTGTAATGGAGATAAAACTAACTGATGGTTTTGCTGATTTGCAAATTAAACAACTGTCAAAAAGCTTAAACAGTAAGGTAATTGCAGTGTTACAAGTCGTTGGAGGGATTCTGTCAGGTACTACTAAAACATTTAAGTTACTCTCATTGAGTTAAACTGACCTACTCATTAGATTTCTGCAGTATTTGCCTTCCACTGCCAAATGGTTAAGTTTCTGCTGCACTTTTCTACATTGTACATGTAGGGTTTTCTTTGCTTAGTGACCAAAAGGGAATATTGTGATCTGCAAGTTGGACAATTTCTAGTTTGTTCTTAGAGATGAATATTAGGAACTGCTTTAGAAAGGTCCTGAATTTTTCTTTGCAATTCGACAAAAATATAATTACTGTCAGTAATTCTCTGTTGTGGAGACTCAACAGCATGCAAAAGCTAAATATTGAGAGGTTTCAGTAGATTGTATAGAATAGTCTATAATGTTAGTCATTTAATGATTACTGTAGTATCTTTAATAAGGCTCTATATTTACGTGTAACAATGATATCACTAGAATAATGCTACTATTTAAAAGTGGAAAGAGGATACCTGATTGTAGCAGCATCATTCTACTGTTGTAGCCTAATTGAAGCTACATTGTCTACTCAGTACCTTATTAAACCAATGAGACTAGCTGGCACTTACAGTGTAAATGATACTTCTGAACTTGTCAGTGGAAGTTCATTCAACGCTACTTTTGAACTTGTAAGAGTTTATTGCATTGTTGCAGGTAATTTCATTGACATGTCTAGCTTACCAACCGTTTGCAAGGCATACAACTTTACATAAGCCGTGTCACAACTATGTCATTAAGCATGACATCTTATGCCACATGTGCACACTACAGTGTATACAAAGTCATGTATGTTTTTGTTTCAGACTTTGTGGGTTTGAAGATAAAATGTTTACAGTTCACCTGAATATTTATCAGATCATGACTGGTTAAATACATGTAGTTAGACTAATTTTCCCTAATACATGTATTTATGACAGGCATCTTGTCCATACTCAGTTCGAGTTGAAATGGAAAGTTTGTTAGGCTGGCCGGAACCTTCAAAGTTGATCATCAACTGTACTGTACACTGAAAGAACACTAAACAGACGTTTGATTGAGATGAAAATGTAATGTAGAACTTTTAGAGAACATGATACACGTGTATTTACCTGTTATGCGCATGTATTAACAGTTAGCATAATTATTGCTGGGGAGCAGGGAATTGGCACAGTGGTGAGAGCACTCGCCTTCCACCAAAGTGGTCGGAGTTAGAATCCTGCATGGATGATGCCATAAGTGAGCTGAGTTTGTGTTGGTTGTACGACCCTGCTCAACGATTTGTCTCCAGGTACATACAGCTTATTTGAACTGGCTGTAGGCTCCGTGCTCCAAGAGCCTTGTGTCTATAATATTGTGCTTTCAGTTCAACCTTGTTTTGTTTTGTTTTGTTTTGTAATTTTTTTTCTGTACTTTGCAAGGAGAATTAGCTGGACAGTTTAATTGTTGTTGTTGTTGTTGTTATTATTATTATTATTATTATTATTATTACTATTATCATTGTTATTTTATTGAATTGTAAACGTTGGCTTGGTTGTAATTGCTGTTGACTACCATTTTTGTTCCAAGTAACTGATGTAGTGTCTCCATCCATAGAGATCAACAGCAGTCTTAGATTCAACAGTTAATTGTGAACTCACATGGACTCAGTGATAACATCTGAGTTGAAAAAATTGTGAACATTAAATATTTTATTAATGTGGATGGAATTACTAGTTACCAAGGGACAAAAAACCACAATCATCTTTCATTCAACATTTTCATCAAAATTCTATTTTAAAGACTGCTAAACTGGTGCTACTGAATTGTATATTTTGAAAAAAAAAAAGAATGAGATCAAGCGCCTCTATCCGACAGTTCACATTTTTACAGTGTATATAGAGTGGTTAGTACAAGTACCATAACTTGTATTTTGGCCAATGAGATAAGTAGCTCAAACACATCTAGAAAATCAATAACAAAGCTACAAGGATGACAATTGAGTTGAGGGTTGACTTGAAGTTTATTTATCACCCATTTTGTTTTTATTTCCTCTGGAAAAAGTAAAATATATTTATAATTTTCAATTTTTTTTGCTTGTAGCAGTTACCCTTTCAAAGAATGAGAATGTTCAAAAAACACTTTTTCTTTGTATGCTCCTTTGTGTGAGAGTTTGAATCAATTTTTTTGTACCCAAAGCTTTCACTTGATAAACTATTTTACCAGTGATATTGATGCTAGGCCAAAGTATTTCTCACTTTACCATCTCACTAATCTTCACTCTCATTGTTTCTCTGATCTTCAAAAGGGTGTTCTTTCATCCTGTTTTGGTTGAACCTGTTCATTAGTCTGAACAGCCAATCACCTTAATATACATACCTTACAAATCTGTTGAACGTAACTTCACAGAAAATTTTATAGCTTAAAATGGTGAAGGTATCCTCTTACTCATGTCTTGTCCCCAATTGTTATCTGTGTTGCTTAACTTGCATGACAAGGGAAGACAAGAGCACCAGTCCCCAACGGCTTACTATACTACTGTCCAACAATAAGAAAACTCAAAGTGCATACTGGGCACTGATAGGTTAGTTCCTACATACATGTAGTCAGGCCCTGACAACAGTTTAAAGAACCAAAATTTAGTTCTGTACTTTTTTCTCAATAGAATTAGGGAAGGACACCTAATTCTTAAACCCAGTTTTATGAATGTAAGCTTTTGCTTTCTCTGATTTAGTGAAATGACACTGTGCATGCGTTTTAAGAGTTGCAAATTTTGTTTGCAATTCTCATATAATTAAAAAAACATAACTTGACTAGACCCTCAGTTGAGCATGTAACCACTTTGATGATTTTTGCCAGTAAATGTACAGTGGATGAGCTGACATTGGCTGACCTTCAATTTTCATGGTAAAAATTGGGCATACTGTACAAAGTAAAATTAAAAATTTCAAGATGCAAAGACAAAAAATCCCTGGCGGGACCAGTGAATTAATTAAACCCATGTTACCTTCTGACTGTCGTGTTGAAGGTCCTTTGTGAGACTTCTCTTGGGTTTTGTGGTCTAAACATGATGAATACATTTTGCTTACATTGGTTTGTCATTGACCAGTACTCCAATACATTACAGTACTTGCATGCTGTACAGAAGTATCTGCTGGTGAGGATACATTAATTCACATAGAAAATACACGTGTAAAACTGAGCCACTACAAGAGCAACTGGAATTCAAAACGAAAACTGGGGCTATACAGTTTACAGTGATTAATACACTTCAATCTGTAAAAATATCATGCTTTTTTAATATAAAAATAATGTGCTTCCATAAACTGTGCATCTAGACATCTAATGTATTATAAGGAACTTTCCTGAACATTTGAAAATTCCGGCGGGTTTCTTTTGCAGGTTACGGGTCACAGGTCAGAGGTCACGGATCACAGGTCATTTTCCCGAGATTTATACCACAAGAGTGACTTTCAGTTAATGTGACAACTAACCACTTAAACCTTGCGGACCTTAAGCAACCCTGGCGGCGGACCCTATGGCGGCTAAGCATGGCGAGGGGAAATGAGGCTAGAACGTCGTCCTGTGCGCGAAAAGTTAAAGGTTTTTCTTCACTATGGCTTCTTTTAGGGATGCGAGAAACTTATTAACGGCGCCACTATGCGATGATTTGATTTAAGAAGACGAGTATTTTATTTAGGTTTGTATTTATAGGGCTCGTTAACCGGGATTTTTCGGCACAAAATAACATCGTGCTTTTCAGTCCATGATATTTGACCTATAACAAATTGAAATTAATTAAAGGTAGCGAGATAAAACATCTCACAAATAAATTGAGCTTTTAATGTACAAGGTTAGCTTAATAATCCTGTCAGCTTTGTTTTGAAAATCGGGTAAATTTCGGGGAAAAGCAGAGGCAAATGTAATGAAAGAAAAGATATATTTACCCATTTTTAGCAACGGCAGGAACTTCGCTTCCAGCGTTCGCCATAGTCGTTGTCGTTGCGAATTTGCATTTTTGCACTGGAAAGAAAAAAGAAAAAACCAATAGCTTTCGCCTATGCGATCTCATATCGCTAGTTAAGAATATAATCCAGATTTGCCTTGGAAAAGACACGGATTTCAAAAGTAAAATTGAAAAAGAAACTTGCGTTCTCGAGACACCGCCAAACTTGTGGGCATGGCTGCCGCGACGTTAGAGGGACGGCAAGAGCATTATGCAAATTACGGTCATCAACAAGGCCATCTTGACTTCCGATTGATTGCCGTCCAGGGTTGCTTTAAGTCCGTAATAAAAGGTTTAAGTCACTCTAGTGGTACAATTCTCGGAAAAAAATGACCTGTGACCCGAGACCTGTGACCCGTGACCCGTGACCTGCAAAAGAAACCCGCCGTGAAAATTCCTATAATTTTGGGTCTGACACAGTACAAATTGCACCTGTAAATAGCATATTGACATTCTCAGTCTTTTTGGTGAATTTTTAATTTTCATCAAAGCAAAAAGACCAAGATTTTAGCAGGCTGACCGTAGATGAAGTCAGAATAATTTAAACAGGAACTGATTATGTACCCAATCCTTTAACTTTCCCAATCCTTTAAGTTTAGTTTTCATGATATGCCTATACTTGCTGGTTTGTAAATTGAGAAATAATGAAACAGTAGTGGCGATTCAAATAAAACATGTATACTTTAAGTGAAACTGATGTGATGCAGTAATTCTGCTTTATCAGTCAATAAAGTAGATGTAGATGTAGATGTAGATATGCACCAGTTTGTGCTTGTTTTGAATGTGTAACCAGACATCACTATTGCACCAATCTAAACGTAATTTATTCAGCCGAAACACAACAGCTACGACCTTCGGGAGTGACATAAACTGCTATCAGTCATCGCTGTTAACTCCTTTCTCCAGAAAATTGGACAAATGTTACTTACCTGTAGGATAATTGTGATGCTCTATGATGTATACCACCAGGGATTCAGATTGAATTATTTTCCATGGCTAGTCGCAAGGCCTTTTACGGGGTGGTCTGGTGTCGCTTTGTCAATCGATTGTGACTCTGTCTGTCGCTTGTTTCGTCAAGGAAAAATGTCGCTGTCGCAAAGAAAGCAAAGAGGAATGGACAGTGAATTGTCGCTGTCGCAAACTGTCGCGTTGCGTCAGCGACAGCGAAGTTCAGCGCATGTCCATAATAGAAAAGGAGAAAAATTAAATGGGGAAATGGATACTATAGTTTATCAGAAATAATTCCTTTAAGAGTTATTTACATCTTGTAATTGTTTCAAAGCCCTGGGAGATTCAAATTTTATTTTAAACTTTTGATCATAACACATGGGTGTTTTGAAGTTTGGGTGGGCAAAAAACTGGGTGCTGGGTTCCCCTTGCTATGGTCCTGCAGATTGATTCAAATTCAGTCGTAATTCAATTAATTGGGTACCAGTTACATGTACTTTGAACTTATCCTATAGCTACCGTATTCGCACATATACATGTAACAAAGAGTGGGGATGGTAAAACCGTGACTTTGCGACACAGTTTCAGTTTCAGATTAGTTTATTCTTTTTTGAACTATTTACAAACATTTTTATATTAAAGTACATTACATGGGTAGAGAGATAAGTCAGCAAACTAAATTACATAAGTGATGAAAAGCAAATGTGCGCAGTGACCAAAGTAGCTTAAGCTTTTGAATTGGTCACGGTGAGTCCACAGTTTTTTCTTTGCGAACCCGGCGTAATCGTTTATGATCGCTTAAGAAGTCAAGACACCGAGACGGCTTCGCGCAGAATTTCGATATAAGCTGCGAGATCCGTGAAATTTGCCGAAATGTTTTTGCGAGACACTTGTTTTTGGAGACACCATTCAACGCACCTGATACCTGAATGTTGCTTGGGCTAAATATTAAGCCTCGTTTATTTACGTTTGTGTCCAGTCACGGTCAGTGAGTGAAGCCAGTCCAAGATGGGAGGTAAAGCTTTGCAGGGTTCTTCAAAGCGCCTTCAACCAACCTCGAGTCCTGAAGTCAAGTATTTTGTTAATGATCAGTTCCTGGTGAATTCTGGGTAGATCCAGTCCTTTGTGGGAGCAAACGATGAAAATTACAATTTCAAGTTACGTCGTAAAATGGCCGTTTGCCCCCACAAAGGACTTGATCTACCTACAATTCACCAGGAACTGATCATTAACAAAATGGTGTATTGATATAACGGCAGTAAACTCGCTCCAAGACTGCATGCATGAACGCACGCACAAACGAACGAAAGAACGAAGGAATTGGAATAACTTGAACTAAATAATTGCAACTTTAGGCGTAATTGAGCCATGTATTGATCCATCCCTCATCCACTTTTTAATATTGTATAAATTAAACACTGATTGTATTTTAGCAGTAATTAATGCATTTTAGCTTTTCTTTCTTACCTAGTTGCACGGCTCTTGCGAAGAACTAGAATTGTAAATTTTTGAACAATAACTTCCGTGATAAAATAAGGTTTTTCATCCATCCATCCATCCATCCATGCTTTGGGCTTTGATATGGGAAAAGTATGACAGAATTGTTTTCTAACTTAGCAGAAAAAAAAACCCGTGATCTTTCAAAGGCTTATAACTGTTTTAGCTTACAGAATCCCCTCTAAAGCTTTGATATCGGTAAATTAAGATTTAGGGGATAATATATACCTTTTACTAAACGAGTGCGAGGTGCGTACTGTAAGTTACGGACGTGATAGTTTTTTCCTGTTGATTTATGTCTCAAGCGCGATGCGCGCGGGCCATGAATTAACGGGAAAAACGAGGATCCGTAACTTACAATACGAACCCAGAAAACGAGGTTCGTAAGATATATATTATATCTCTGAGGTCATCCGGCGCGCGGGAAAGAAACCTTGTTGAAGTCTAGCGGGCCGTACTGTAGAATACGACCCGCAAAATTGACGAATCATAGCGCGCGTACTAAATGAGAGATATAATAAATAATCCTTGGAAACTTGTCTTGGGACACTTTCCTAAATGCGCAAACACAATACACCTATCATATGCAATTCCCATGATAAGTTTGTTCGTATTTGTACCCCCCTCCCCCCCCCCTTCCCCATCCTCCCACTGGGAGAATGTTGATAGCCAATGAAACAATTGTACATCATCAAATCAAATGCTTCAGTGGATCAACATTACATTTTAGGAGGGTTAGAGAAAAGTGAGGTTAGTGACCAGATCTATTCTTTAGCGTGACTGTTTTGCGCAAGTGCCCCAAACAGTCTGGCTCACGATGATTGACTGAATTCGGTGTTAAAACATATATTTAACATTTGATCGTTTCTGGGCACTTTACTGGGTTCTTCTATCTTCTTGATGTTCATGTTTTTCTTGTTTCCCTCAAAAAGAAATCTCCATAATATTCGCTAGAATTTTAAAATGACTAATGTTTACAAGGTTAAAAGATTTTAAGAATAAATAATAATAAAAACGAACGTTTTCGCACTAAGCCATCTTCATCCTGAAGATAGCTTGGTGCGGAAAACGTTTGGTTTTTTACTTATAGAATCTTTTAGTCAAAAAGAAACATTACTTAAGTTTCCGGCGCTTTTTTGTAGAACAACTGAGAGGCGTGAAATGGTTTGAGACTATTTTAGGGCCTAAACAAATTACTTTGTTGGTGCGTTTCCAGTCTTAAGTTTCGCTTTGGAGTACAAATCTGTGTCAATTTAAGAAGTGGCTTTTTTCCTTACTGTTTATTCTAGGATTTAGAACCAAATAAAGGCACCCTATTTAAGGGGTGGGATAATAGAGATAAAATACCAATTTTCCGTATAAACTTTCGTTTCCTTTTCGTTCTCTCGTTTTGGTCACCAGAGCTCTAGGCTTAAAAAAATGATTTGAGACAGAGTCACCGATTGTGTTATTACTTAAAATTCAGTAGACAACAACCATTGTTTACTTGACCACGTTTCTCGCCAACATTTCTCACTACCGGTATCGCGAGGTCACGGGTTCATTTTCTATTATATAAGACCACCTTAAATTGTGATTATTTGTTGTGTTGACTTGTCGATTGGGTGTAAAAATTTGTTTTACTAACCTCAAGGTGACAAAAAGCAGGGAGTCATGAGATACACAGTTCGGTCTGACAAGAAAAGCAGAACTAGGTTACATTTCCTGTCAACCTAAATGCTGTTAGTAGTATAGTGTTTGGGGGTACGAAATCATTTTTTTCCCCAAACTACTACTGCCTTCTGATCTCGTATTCTGGAATATATAGTTATTTAATTTGATGGAATATATAGTTATTTAATTTGATGGAATATATAGTTATTTAATTTGATGGAATATATAGTTATTTAATTTGATGGAATATATAGTTATTTAATTTGATGGAATATATAGTTATTTAATTTGATGAAATATATAGTTATTTAATTTGATGGAATCTATAGTTGTTCAATCTGATGGAACCAAGGTCAGCACATTTTTGATCTCGTATTAAAATGCGTGACATTCTCGGAAAAATCACCAAGCGTGACATTCTCGGAAAACAGGGAATGAGTCATCGCCTATAGCTATTATTATAACTCACGTGACGGTCGCATGATCTTTTCTAGCCAATCATAATGAAACAAGTTCCTTATTATAAATTCTTGAAGTAAACTTTACTGACAATTTTTACTTAAAAAGTTTATGCTAAAGTTTGTAGACCGACACAGCTGTGCCGTGACGTCATGACTTCTTTGGATTTACTTTTTGATGGCACAGTGCCCGTATGCGTAACTGTTGATTCCGTCTTTTGATATATATCTTTTGTCATCGAAGCAACTGAGTGATACTTTGTTGATTTCATAGCTTCCTAATTGATGGTTTTCACTTCTAATTGTTTTCATTCTATGATGCATCTGTTTATTATCAAATAGTGTCTCTTTATAATTTTCATGTTTGATGTTATTCTTAATAATATTCTTACTAATACCTTTTGCTGTCTTCCCTCCTTTCTGATCATCTTTAATATAGCTATACATCTTCGATCGTAAACCGATGAATTCGCAAACGGGTACTCCTGCTGTCTCATCTTTGAATTTGCCAATAACTTTTTTATTCGACTTATCGAAATATGGAGAGCATTCTGGGTAGTCGCTATTGTCAAATTTATTTTTATCCTTCCAGAAATTTCTATAGACATCTTGGGTTTCAATTTCATAGGTCAGTGAGTCTGTGTCTGTGAATAGTAATTTGGCCTTGTTACCGTACTTTTGTTTAATGTAGTTGTAATGGAAATCATACATCAGTGTCTTACTAAGGTCCAGAATACACATCCCCACGTATGCCGGCCGGTTTAAAGTAAGTGTTTCTTTTATCTTATGAACAGCTACTAGATTTTGATCGAAGATTTTACTGCTAACATATGTCGGTTTACTGGCTAATTTCAATAGCTTCTCCTCATCAGTCACCAATCTGACGTCTACTCGCTTTCTGAGATTCTCCATCGTTTTGCCAAATACACTGTTATTCATCAGCTTGAAAAAGTCTTTCTCAAAGGCATTTTTAGCGTTAGTTCTTTTCTGCGTGTTGAAGTCGATGTACTGTCTGAGCCATGCGGACTGATTGAACTCTAGAACTCGATGGATTTTAGTTATTTTCAAACCGAGATCAGTATATAATTGGAGGTTCCTGTAATGGAGCACGTATTTTTCTTTGTTGCTTAATGTTGGTATCAGTTTATGTACCAGACCAGTTGATATTTTATATTTCTTCGCTATGTTTTTACAATAATCTGATAGCATGTCCCCAGTCACTTTGACCTTTTCCGGTCCCAGTGGATAGTCATTGTGAAGATCATGCAATTCTTCAGGATATTTCATGTCAACTTCAAGAATCAAACCTTTGTTGCTGTCTTTTTTATAGACAGACAGGTCTAAATTATTGATCTGTTTTTGTGTCAACCATTTGAAACCACCGGTTGGTAAATATTGACTCATAGCCCAACCATACAAATTATTAGCATCAAGATAAACGATGTACTTCGAGGGCGCCTTCTCGTCATACTCTTTCATGTATTTATTATTTGCTTTACCATAACGGTTGGCTATATAGCTGATTCCTCCACGCAGACCCTTTTCAATGAACTGGAACATATCAATGTCCGTCATCAATTCTAATTTTATGTCAGTCATTTTTAGCATGGCGTCCCAAGATAAACCGGGAGACGTGAAATAGTGACACGGGTCCAGTTTATAGTACTCAAGGCATGTTTTTCTGAAGTTTTCAAATACATCAGCCAGTAGGAGTACATCTGTTTTAAGGTACAGGTCATGATAATCACCCATGTTTTTCAAAGAGAATGTTTCCCACACTGTCTGAGCATGTGTATAGTCTTCATCTGATATATGCTCATCACTCAGTATGCTATAGAATTCATTTTTTGATGGCAGCTTCTGATTGAATTGATCGAAACTGTCCATGTAGTCGTAAGGATAAACACCTTTCTGTGCCATCAGATTAAGATCCTTTCCCTTAAACTCTTGTGAGGTGTATTTTAAGGCTTCTCTAGGTAGATTGCCTACAAGTTTTTCCAAACTGGAGCTCATGAACTGGAAACTATCAATGAAGGTCAAGTGGTTGCCAAGCATGAAAGCCATATACTTCTCCATATTATTTGGGATAGCATTGATATTCATTTGACAGTCTTCACCTTTCTTGTTTTTGTAAGTGTGCTTCTTAACAATAGCTCCAATCTCCTGCATAATAAAATGACTATCATAGCCTCTTAGATTGTGAAATATGACTGGTATTTTTAGTTCTTCTGGGTTCACTCTGAGTTTCAGATTACAATCTTGGTGAGCAGAACCTCTGTATTTACCAGTAATGTGACAATGATCTCGGACTCTAATATCCTTTTCAGTATATTTCTTATCACAGATGTGACAAACTTTGGCTTTTCGGAATTTCTCTTCATCATCTTTAGTCATTTTCAATGGTTTGTTAAAATTTTTTTCACAACATTCTTGCAATATTTGACCTCCTCAAGCATAGCTTCCATAAATTTGTACACAGCCTTTTCACCCCTGTATATTGCTGCTGGTTTGCTGTATTTATCGTCATAGCAACAAACAACTTTATAGCCGTAGCCACAGTCAGTATGCTTCTGATAGGCTTCAGTATATGATTTATCACTGTTGGGTTGACAACCATGTATTTTCTCAGTGATGGCCTCAAAGTCAGCATATATAACAAATGGTACCCGCTGTTGTTTATGAAAGTTGTTGAATTTCACTATGTTGTTATCTTTGTTTGGCATTTTTATTGCCTGTGTGCCATTTACTTGCATGCAGTTGTCCTTGTGATCATTCAACACCCTTTCAGAGCTGAAGCATTGAAGACAGTGCATACAAAAATGTTTTCTTTCTTTGTGCTTTGTTTGATTGTACATAAACTTATTGAAATCTTTGATCAGCACATAATGCTTGTTTTCATTTTCAGTTATTAGAAGCAGATTCAAGCAGTCTGTATATTTCTCTTTTGAAACAAAAATTGGATATGGCTGTCTATTCTCATAACCAAAAACATTGATGTTGATCTCATTTTGTTTTTCAATCTTGTTGTAATGCTTGGTTGCAACTGGGAATTCAATCCCTGTATAATCCAATTTTTCAATGTATTTTTTGTCAACTTTTTTAATCCTCTGTGGGTATTTCTCTTGTGGGTTCAGGTGTCTGATGTGACACCATCGGAAGCATTCATTATCCTCATTTTTCAAGTTAATTAAACCCTTTGCACTGTTTCTGAGTTCATTTGGTAGTTTAATGTATGAGGAGCCTCTTAAAAGTTCATATTTCACAACATTGATATAATGACTATCAACTGAATCAACAGTCCAACCTGAACCTTCAGATACCCAAACTGCAATCTTATTCATTATTTGGTCTTTTGACAACTGTAGTGATTCAGTTACTTCCAGATTATTCACAATTGTTTGAGCTGCACTGTTGAAATATGCTGTTTTGTATTCTATTTCTCCGTCAGTCATTTTTGCAAATATTACCTTAAGCGTTTCAACGAATTTCAGTCCTTTCATTTCATTCAACAATTTTATAATATTATATGCAACAGCCTTTCTTGTGTTTTGCAGTTGCGCAAGCGGGTCTTTGTTATTTTTTATACCGATTTCAAAAGATTTTGTGAAGCCCTTCAGAGCTTTCTCTGTTTGCTCTATCTTAGTCCTGGGTACAGGAGTTGGTTTTTGAACCACCTTTTTGGTTCTTTGTACTGGCACAGGTCTGTCTCTGAACTCTATTGGCGGAGGAATTATGTTGTTTTCATAATCTTGAACCATCTGCTTGACACTCTTACGAGGTTTGTCCCTGAATTCCATTGGTGGAGGAATTATATTGTTATGAGGTTTGGTATCATCTACCACTATTATTTTTGGTTTCTTCTGCTGCTTCAACAGCAAATTGATGAGTTGATTTTGCTTAATTTTTTTAGATCACTCTTGTTCATATTACTACTAGTTTCGATAATTTTTTCCATCTATATTATAACTATATATTTTTTTGTTTAAGCCAGTTTCAATGTGCGTTTAAGTAGGGTTGAGAATTCAATTGATCCAATTACTGGATCCTTTTGAATTGTAATTATTGAATAATATTTTTTTGATGTTTTTTTGTTTTAATATGACAAGATTTTCCTGCCATTGTGTAGTTACGTCCTGTCTTACATATGTTACAGAACCATTCTTTATTTAGCATATAGGTAGTCTTGTGTTTTTTTCTTTCCTCATCACTGAGAACTCTAGGCCTTCCCCGACCTCTCTTGACATTTTGATTCTCCATATATGATCTATATATTTTTATTTTTATATCAATTTAATTTTCTTTTAAATCTTTCCTTCGTGATAAGTATAATTTGCTTTCTTCCAAGTGTTTGGTTATTTCATGAATCAAGTCTTCGAAACAATTGCTCATGATGTACTTACACTTATTTTTCTCATACATTTGCTTCATACTTTTTTGTTTATCTGACACTTGATACACACCTGTTGGGCTTTTAAATTCAAGACAAAGAGCATTGTATTTTCTAGTGGGATTCAACAGCATTAAATCACACTGTCCAGCCATATATCCTTTCTTATAACTTCTGATTCTCATGTTTGGGCTTATTTGATTTTCACCTAATCCCGCCACCATTAATGCGTCTTCATATTTCTTTCTGATGAATGACACAATCTTGTAGTGCAGATCATTTTCACTTTCAATCATCAGCATATTATTGCTTCTGTCATTGAACTGATTGTAATACCCCTGTTTTCTGATTGATGGCAACACTTTAGATGTAACCCAATGTTTAAATTTTGCTGCTTCCTGTTTTTTAGAGGACAGTATTAGTGAATAAAATCCTGATTCATTTATAAAAAAACATTTGAAAGTTTTTTCAATGGTCTCAGCACGAGGTAACGTTTTGTTACATCGTGAATCAGTGGCCTCAGCACGAGGGACCGTTTTGTTACATCGTGAATCAGTGGCCTCAGCATGAGGTAACGTTTTGTTACATCGTGAATTTATGCTGATTTTGTGGTCTCTTAAGATTCTATCATCAGATAAAACATGATCCTTGATTGCCTTTTGTGGATTTTTATAGTCGAGAATAATAGCTATGTCTCTTCCTCTGAACCATATTTCATTTTTATCATCAATATAACAGTCTATTGACACATCTAATTCTTTGTTATCGTAGGAATATTTTTGCATTTGTATATTATATTATATTAATTTATTTTTTAATTCATTTTCGACCTGTGTTTAAATATAGTCAGGAATAATAATATTCTTGGCTACATAATAGCAAATAACAGATATACTGTAGGGTCTACTCACATATATGTTAGATAATTTTCTCTTTATAATATGTCTTTTAAATCCTTGAACGGGATCCAACTGTTAAATTCGTCACTGTAACCCTTCCACTTCACTAAAGCTTGTTTCTTCTTGTAATCTCTGCGAATGACTTTATCAATACGGAATACATCCTGTCTGGCTTTCAATAATTCAGCTTCATAAAAACTCCCTTGTATTTCTTCATCGTTGAGATCTTTTAGTTTGTAAGTGACTGGATTAGTGTATTGGATCTTATCAACTGTAAATACTTCTTCAGTCCAATTTGGTGTATAGCCCTTGTCGAACACATTCCGTTTATACTTGGATATTCGGACCTTGTCACCTATTTTAAATTTTGGTTTCTGTTTTAATGTTTTCATATCGCCATACAAATTGAAGTAAACAGTTCCTTCGTTCCTCTTATCAGATGCTTCAACGGGTGTCATCTTTGTGCTTGAATGTTTGGTATTATTATACTGTTTCACTAATTTTGGTAACATGTCTAAATACTGTGTATTACCTTGAACAGTGAACTGCTTCCACATTTTGGATTTAATTGTTCGATTCCATCTTTCAACTACTGATGATTTCTCTTCATTCTCAGTTGAGTACATCTGTACACTATGTTTCTCTAGCAAGTCCTTCAAGTGTTTGTTGTAAAACTCTTTTCCCTTGTCGACCCATAAATACTGTGGTTTTCTACCTTCCTTGAATATTGATTTGAATGCTTCAGTGACAGATTCACCTTTCTTATCCTTCAATGGGACAATCCAACCATATTTGCTGAAGACATCAATAACCATAAGAAGATATCGATAACCTTTATTCCATTTACTGAACTGTTGCATTTCAACTAGATCACTTGCCCATATTTCATCAATTTTATTTACAATCACACGCCGCCGAGTGAAATTTCGTTTTATGGTGCATGTAATTCATCAGCTAGTTTTTCTTGCCAGTTTTCTTCACTCGACGGCTTTTTCCGTTTTTTGAAACACCGAGACCAAGTTTCTGTTTTTTGTCGATTAAGAATCTAGCTGTTTGACCCCATTTTGGCATCTCACCATATGGTATTTGATCTAGTGACTCGACCATTGTTCTATCACATTCACCTTTATTTTTTCCCATATCATAACAAATATCGTGGTAAGCTGCTATTTCATCCACCTTATTGTAAGGTTGTACATTCCATTTCAAGACCTCACCTGTGTTTTTATCATACTCTAACTGTTTATCGAGGGGATTATAAGGTCCCATGTATTTATACTTTCCGGGTGTCCATCCACTTTTTGGTTTAGGAAGCTTGCCAATTACCTTATGAATGTCAATAGCACCGCCATAATCTAATCCTTTGATATCTGTTTTGTAACGAATATTTGGTCTCACTTTTGTTGAGAGTTGTTTCAAAGCTTCTGACCCAACCTTTGTGATTGCAGGTTTTGCGAGGGAAAGTCCTTTGTCAATTAATTTCTTTTGCAGCTTTGGATTTCTCATTGCTTCAGAAGCATAATATCTTCCCATTTCTACACCTTTCTTTGCTAAATAAGGGACTCCATGTTCTAAGAATCCTGTTAGCGCCATATCTGCGGCTGAATCTAGTATGCCCGCCCCTTCAGACGGGCTATTCAGTTTCCCCGATTTCTGACAAATTTAGTCTTTGTGATTCCACATTCAGCACAAGTACATTTCATCACAGTTCGACCATTTTTTGTCTTTTGATATCTTTCACTTCCTGGTACACACTCAGTCTGCTTCTTCTGTTTCACACAATATGATTTTACCATTATACCATTAAGTTAGATATTTTTGAAGTAGTCTATGATGAATCTGTGATTGACTCTTGTGTCTGTTGGATCAAATTCAGCATTATGTATTGTATTAAGAATGGATCTCCCATTTTGTCTCTCGAGAAGATAGTACAAACACCAATATCCACACAAGACTGAATCTCTTTCTTGTATCTCATCTCCAGAGTATTCAAGTTGTTTTCCACTTGTAGCCATGTATTTCTGTACTTCTGTTGGCATCATTAAACCGAAAGAGTCGAAGTATTCACAGTATTTATCATTTTTGAAATTCCTATAACAAACCCAATGAGTACCAGGTCCAATTTTGGAATCAAGATTGACTATCCCACATTCATTGTTTTTTATTTGTCTCGGCAGATTGTCTCTTGAAAATACTCCTCTAAAATGTTTTATTCCAAGTTGTTTAACCCAATTGATTAAATCAAAGTTGGATAATGGTTTATTTACAAAATGGTTCCTAGTATGGGGATTGAATTGAATGGACTGTTTTTGCCTAGTAGAAGTCCTTTTCCTTTGTTTTTTTTTTTCATTCCATAACCGATTGGGTTATTCCATGTACCAAAAACAGGAGGAGATTGCCATGGAATCATAGCATGTTTCCCACCTTTCTTTCTGGGTACAATGTTATCTGGAACATGAACAGGTATTGACCGTCTTGGACGGCTGCTTTCAACATGCAAACCTTTTCCAGTTAATTTTCTGATTGCTTCTATAGCCAAAGGAATTCCAATGCTGGCGAGTATTGTTCCAATACCCTTTCCAGTCTGCGCTTTTGTTGGTTTTATAACAACGTCTCCACCATACTGCATTTTTTGGATAACATCAGCCATCTGTCTCGTATTCAATAAATTTCCTACATTAAATAATTGGGATAAATTGGCATTAGGAATAAGAAATCCTCCTTTTTGTTTCTTTCCAAATAGTTTATCAATGCCGAGACTTGCTAATGAAGAAAGAGCACCTGTAGCCAATGCTGGAGCCGCTTTAGCTACTGCTTTACCTGCATAAGGCAATAGTCTTGTTCCAAGTGAAAAAAGACTGGACCAAAGAGAGCCTCCTTCTTGGACTGATTTTCTGATCTGTGCTTTGGATATCTTTACATCAGCACCTGTTCCATTTCTCTGTGATTTGGCTAATTTTTTTATCTGTGTTTTTGTCAACATCATTTGATCACCTCCAGTGAGATCTCCATGTGCGAGTCTCAATGTTACCGGTGAATTTGTTTGTATAGCTTTTGCAAGCCTTTGCTTCTGACTGTTTGAAAGTCTTACTCCATGAGGATGATAAGTAGTCATATAATATATGTTTATACTAAATTGTATTTAATACAAACAATCATTTAATTTAATTATTTAATTTACATAGATCTCAGAATTAATTTTCCATCAGTCTTTCTCATCTCAATATCCTGCTCATAGAGGACCAGTGCATACACACTGTAATCAGCATTTGTTGCAGCACTCAAAGTGTATTTGAAAGTCAGTTTTGTCATTCCATCTTTAATATCCTGTTTCTGTTTTGTCAGATCGAAATAAACAAAAGGGAATATTGTACCGAAATTGCCCCTGTTGAGAAGGGTACTTTCACTAAATCGTTTACAGCTTGAACATATTTCAAAACATCTCTAAATACTCTTGTTGGTTCTGTTGAGGGTTTATAACGAACCTCTGGATAATCATTACCATTGCCAACCTCAAGATAACAATCAGTCAAAGTTCGGTTATTTGCAACTGAAAAGGTGTTGTACAAGAATTTATTGGCTGTCTGAGATGCATCACTTGCATCATTGATGATGAATACAAAGACATGCCTGGGTTTGTTTATTCCTGTGGAAATACGGAAATTGGCTGTCTGTTGTCTTGTTGAATTGCCTCTCTCAACCATTTCTCTCATGTAAGTCCACTTTCTGTTGTCAAGATACTTGCTCATGTATAAGGACTTTCCCGCAGAATTAAAAACAATGCGAGGAACTATTAGCTGGAATTTAGTTAGTACCACACGGCAATCATCAGCAGCTTGCCAAATCAAATTGGCATCACTCTCAAGTGTCAATTTCACCTCTATTTTTGAGTTAGGCATAAGTTCATCCCAAAAGCTCTTGAAAAAACCGTATCTGTTCAATGCAAGCTCTGCATTTACTTTACCGGCTGCACCATTCAACAGTGCTTTGCGAGCTGCGAAACCTTTGTTATAAGTAACCTCAGCCGCTCTATCATCAGCATTCCTATTTGTGTCAAGATAGAAGAACTCATTGGTTCCCTGACTTACAACATAACCCTGTGAATACTCAAGCAATGACTTAATATTTGTGGCTTGGTTGGCATCTCTGCACTCATAAACATCAAGACCATTCATTTTTACATTAATTGTGTTAATAAGAGCGTGAACTGAATTAACAATACCATTTTGATCTGCAGCAGCATGTGGCCTCCATCTGCAAGCTTTTTCACAATGAAATCGACATTAAAACGGGCATTATACCAGTCAAATGGTGTAGTCTCTCCACTGTTATCAACAATGAAACGGTAGCCTGTTTTACTCTGATGAGCATTGTTTGCTACTACAGTATTAAGTGCTGTCTCTAGTTCGAACACTACATCTTCATATCTTTCGATATATTTTGAGTCACGATAGTTTGACATATATTATTGTGTTAGATAAAAGTTATTTTATTTTACGTGGTCGACCTCTCTTTCTTTTGATTAAACCACCAGTCTGGCTCACACTCTCAGTTCCACTTTTTCTCTTTTTCAAAAGTTCTATGATTTTGTCACCAGCTTTTTTGCCAGCATGTTCACCAATTGTTGTTGCTGCTTTTTTTCCAGCTGTTTTGATCATATCAGTCACAATACCTTCACCATGTTGTTCATATTTTTTAAACTCAAACCGTTTCATATACTATTAGGTTTTATAATTCTGTCTCTCTCAAGAATAACTCAATATACCAATCTATCCCATTTAAATCGACTGGAGCTCTAGAAGAGTCTGTGACATAAAAACGTATTGAGCTGATATTATGTGTTGAGACTGGATTCCATGAAAGAAAACGAGGTTTGTAAGTGAAAGGTAAACTTCTAACGAGATCTGTGACAGGAATAACAGCGATTGTATTTGTGCTATTTCCATCAACAATGCTATCTGTCACCAAATCACAATTGATATAAATTTCATCTACTCCTCTTGTAATATCAGGTAGATTTGTTCCATATTCTGTGGCTGGAACTAATTTTGAATCGAAACCGATAAGTTTTCTGAAATCAAGATTCCTCAGATCCACACGATAATTTTCATTGAGTTCAATCAAAATGCGATATGTTGACAAAACGAAATACATGTTAATACCATACTTGAATTTTGATTTGTCTGTTTCAGATGGATTCAGTACATGGCTATTTTTTCTCATATACTCATGAATGTAACTATTGATATCGTCGTATGAATACATCCCGTTAACGAATGTTATTGTTTCCCAGTTTACACCTTTGTCATAGCTGTATTTCATTTGATTATTCCCAAAAATATCTCTGATATTGTACCAACTGTATGTCATATTGATGACATTCACAGCCATTTCATATTTTAAATCATTCGTTAATTTAAGAGGTGTATTGAATCTTTTTTCAAAATCATGACTCTTGCTGACACCAATTTTGTCTCTGTTTTTACTGTTGAATCGTAATGAAATTTCTGTCATATACTTTTACATTAGATATTTCATCATTATTTTATTCAACTCACCAGTTTTCAGGATTCCCAGTCTGTTCAATGTATGCAATATTTTTGTGAATTCATTTTGAACATTTCTGCTGTTGTTGCCGGCTGAAATAGATCCACCAAGTAACTGTAGTCTTGAAAGCATGTCACCCAAAAATGCACCCTTGAACCCATTCCTTTCCCTGTTTTGTATTTGTAAGAAGCTAATACATCATCAATCGTTTCTCTGTATTTCTTCAAAGTTTGTATTTCTCTTTTATGAGATTCATTTTCTTCTGGAGTTAATGATTTTTTTTTTCTTCTTCCCATATTCTGGGCTATTTCTTTAGCTTTTTTCTTTTCCTCGACAAGTTTTTGTGGGGCGACTTGAGTCAAATCGCTTGGTTTCAAAAGCCTGTTATTTTTTAATATAATTCTATCATCTCTATCGAAATAGTTATCGATCGATAATATTTTGGGTGTCTGATCCTCTTTTTCAGATGCTTCAATTGTCAAAGGAAGTTCCGTTCCCATTGTAATTGCTCTGCGATTAGCTTCAATAACATCATCAAGTCCTTGTGTTAAAGCCTGTTGATTTTTTTTCAACTGTTCAATGACTTCATCCTGTTTTTTGTCGACACTTTCTTTCACACTCTTCTGGACATCAATAGAGGGTTTCAGCAATTCTGATGTTGTATCATATGCATCCTGTTTTCTGTATTCATAAGTCTTGATAACATCACGAACTTCTCTTGTTTTGTTTCCAGCTTCAATTCCACTTTTAAGAAGCCTTTTCATTCGTTCTATATCCATATACAATTGTGTTAGACTAATCTAAACTATTTACATATGGAAATCCCTAATTATGATATTCAGGGTTTAAAGAATTCATTCAGACAGTTGTATCCGTATATGCCAAAAGACACTTTCAGGATGCTGCTGGCTGGTAATTCTGGATCTGGAAAGACAACATTGTTCATGCATCTGATTATGGAACCATTGGTTTATTATGATCAGATACATCTTTATGCAAAAAATTTGGATCAAGACAAGTATCAATATCTTCGGAAAGTAATGGATGAAATAAGCAGTCACATTGGATATCCTGCCTTGGTTTGCAGTCAAGAAGAGATATTGCCAGTTGAACAAATAAAAGACACAGATTTGCAGCGATTGGTTGTTTTTGATGATTTTGTGACTGATAAAAAACAAGATCAAATCATAAGCTATTTCATTCAGGGGAGACACAAGAACTGTTCAGTCATATATCTCACACAATCATTCTATGGCTGTCCAAAATCAATCAGACTCAATTGCAGTCACTTCTGCCTTTATGATTTCCCATCCTCAAGAGAAAGGAACTTGATTGCACAGGAGCTTGGAATCGACAAGAAGAAATACATTGAAGCAACCAAAAAACCATATTCCTTCTGTTATGTTGACAAGCCGATGAAAACAATCAAGAGAATTTTTATGGTGCTGTTTAATCTAATCTAATATTATATGGCAATCAATAATTTCCAAAATGTTGAAAAACAGGAGAATCTAAAAACAGAAAGAATCGAAAAATTAATCTAACAAGATGATATAATGGGAGTTTTTAATGCTCAAATAAATCAAGATAAAACAGAAACTGGTACTGGTGAAAGAGGCCCAGCTGGTCCAGTTGGTCCTAAAGGTGAAAAAGGTGATAGAGGTCCAAAAGGTAATACAGGTGCAATTGGTCCACAAGGAGCTACTGGAGCTGTTGGTCCCAAAGGTGATGGATTTAGATTAACACAAGATGGTAATTATGACATTGAAAATAAACGTTTGACAAATGTTGGTGATCCAGTAAATCATTATGATTCTACTAACTTGGGATATGTTAATGATGCTGTTTTATCAATTGAAGGAACACGTGTTAATCCATTCAAATTTCTTCTTGAAGATACATCAAAAACAACTATTCTTAGAAATGCGAATAATCTGCAATTGGAAGATTTTGACAAAAGCCCTTACTCATTTAATAAAATAGCCTTGTCTTTTGTTATTCCTACTGCTGGTCTTACAACTGTTCTTCGTTTTGATCTGACACAATTGGAAGTTTCAAAGTACACTTTAGTTGTTGAGTTTTATACTGATGGTAGCCCAAATAATGCAACAGTCGATGACGACAATCTGTCATCTAATTTAATTGAAAGAAAGGATTCAATAAAAAGAGCATTTCCAAAGACTCATCTTGTTGATGGTTATCTTAAGAGAATATTCTTCCTTGAAAAAACAAGTCATGGTTCCACATCAATGGAGTTATTGTTGATTTCACCATATTTACAAAATAATAAAAAACATTATGTTATAGTTTATGGTGTTTATGGATTTTCAATATCATTTTATCACATATTCACGACCCAGTGTATGAAATTGAAAAGGCAATGTTGCTTTTGGTGGTAAAATTGACATGAAAAATAATAGAATCATGAACCTTAATGACATTCCATCAGACCCTCATGATGCTGTCAACAAATCTTACGTTGATAATAAAACAGCTGATTTCCTTAATATAAACACTGGTGGTGTAATTTATGCACCTGTCAGCATGAATAGAAATGATCTATTTGGCATACCAGATAACCCAAGATTTGGTTATTCAGCTGTAAATAGAAACTATGTGAACAATAATTTTTTGAAACTAAATGGAAGCGTTGCGATGACTTCTGATTTGAATCTTGGAGGTAACAAATTGACTAATGTAGCAGCGCCAACAGCAAACAATGATACAGCCACAAAGGGGTATGTTGATACTGAAATTGCTGGAATTACTGGCATTGATGTTTCACCATTTCTTAAAAAAGATGGAAGTGTTGCAATGACTGGTGATCTTGACATGGGTGACAATAAAATAACAAATGTTGAGACTCCAAACTCTGATAAAGATTCTGCCAACAAAAAGTATGTTGATGACCTTATTTTATCAGCATCTGGTACTCAACGCAACCCATTCGCTTTTCTGTTAAAAGACAAATCCAAGTCTTCTGTAGTCAGTGGTGCGGAAAACCTTCAAATTGAGAATTTTGACAGATCACCTTATCACATAAACAAGTCGTCATTGTCTTTTTTCATCAAACGAAGAGGCAACTTTACATCCAAAATTCGTTTTAATGTTTCATCTTTGAGAAACAGTCAGTACACTTTTGTTGTTGAGTTTTACTCACCATCAGACCCAAGAAGTGCAACAGTCGATTTAACCCTTCCAACTGTAAATATACGAGATGCGGGACAGCCGTTTCAAAAACCTTTTCCCCAAACTCCACACGTTGATGGTTATATGAAGAAGCTTTTCCGAATCGAAAAAACCAGTGGTGGTCAAGCGGCAATACAGGTGGAACTTTCCAGCACAGCTCCTGCGTCTAACACCAAAACACATATCATCGTTTATGGGGCCTATGGCTATCATACCAATTTGTCTTACTTTGTTCATGACCCAGCTTATGAAATTGAAAACGGTCATGTTGCGTTTGGTAGTAATGTTGACATGAAATTAAACAAAATCCTCAACCTGCAGGATAACCCCTCAAACCCACAAGACGCTGTAAACAAAAGTTATGTGGACCAGAGGTTGCAAACCAAACTCGATACGATTGCACAACAAAATCTAAATATGAACAACAATGCCATTACTGATCTTGCTCCACCCGTCAACGCAGACGATGCGGTGACAAAACGTTATACTGACGAATATTTTCTCCGACGAGATGGTTCGACTGCAATGTATGGCGATTTGTCGATGGGTGGAAATAAAGTGACGAATTTAGCGGACGTGGTGAATGAAACTGATGCAGTGAACTTTAGAGTTTTAAATCGAGCTTCACAAACTATCAGAGCAAACACTTTATTATTGAATGGAACAAATGCGATGGCAGCGGATATGAAACTTGGAGGGCATAAAATCATTGACTTAAAAGAAGGAACAAATAAAACCGATGCCGTAAATTTAGATCAATTAGAAAAAAGTCATATTTCATCTGCTTCTCATCCAAAGAATGCTTTCAAATATTTGATGAATGATATCGATGAAGTCAGTACTGAATATGGCTTGAAAGTCAATGGATATGTCAATTTACCTCGTTCACCACATTTGATTTCAAAAAAGGTCATTGATATAGACTTGAATAAAGAAGCTAATCATATTTACAGAGCTAGAATTGGATTTAATATGTACACAATAAAAAATGGAAAATACACTTTCATTCTTGAATGGCTATTTCCTGATTATGAAGGAATGAGTCTTAGTAGTGTAACATTCAGTGCAACTGGTGGAATTACAATTCATAAAACTGTAGGGAGAAAATTTGATAACAGAAATGAAGATCATTCGAGATATTTATTATGGATTGAAAAACCATCAGCAAGTTCACCACCTGAATATTTATATTGTACGATTCATATTAATGCTAACCCAACTTATCCAAATAAGTACAAAGTTCATTGTGTTGCATATGGTATTGATTTTGAAGCTGTAGACGTTCCATCAAGTGTTTACGACTTCGCAGAAGCTTATAAAATCGTGAATGAAAAAATGCAATTACAAACTGATTTAGATTTGAATGGACATGCTTTGATTAATAATTCATCAAACTTATTCGACGGTCAAAATGGTGAATTGACAATGCTAAATAATATTAATATGAACAGCTTTCTTATAAATCTGATTTACTGAATTCATAGTTTGTTAATCAAGTGTGTAATTATGGAAACAGCTTTCGATTTGGGTGGATTTGCTCTTTACAGTCCGAAATTAGGAGGTGATCTAAATTTGAATGGGAATGGAATAATCGGTCAAATACAATATTTAAATTGCTCTGTCAAAGCCAAACAAGGACATAATAAGAATGCTTTAAAGCCTGTATTGATAAATGGCGCTGATTTTTTAGTCATTCATAACAATAACTTTTATATTAAGAAAATGTATGTATTACAAGGAACAAAACCCGGAATATTCTACTTCAAGACAAAAGCTGAAGGTGGTAGGCCTTTGCCATTACCAGCAACTATTTATGAACACAGACATAATACTATGAGTAGAAACATCACAACGGTCAATATCAACAAATCATTATCGAGAGGCTATTTAATCATTGATTATTCACATCCTAATACAGGTGCATTTGATACAACATTCACACTTGAAGTGGTCATGAATTAATCTAAATTAATATTATAATGGGAGTTTTCAATTCTCCACAAAATCAAGACAATAAAGGTGATACTGGTGCAATTGGTCCTAAAGGTGATAAAGGTGATGGATTTACATTAACACAAGATGGCCACTATGATCTTGGAAACAAACTTTTAACAAATGTAAAAGCTGGCAATGATTCTGATCATGTTGTTGTCAAATCACAAGTTTCTGATATTGTTAGAGATAGTTTTTTAGATTTGTGGGTTTCTGAATTTATCAGATTATACTCAAAATGTACTTATCAAATCGACAGAGCGAATAATAATTTTTTAGATATGAATGCAGACAGAAAAGTTGAAACATTGTACGATCTCTCGAATGAAGAAAATAATGCAACACAATCAACTTTAAACATAAGACCCACTGTTTGTACCAAAGCTAATAAATATAATGGTCGTTATTATTTAGACTTTAATGGATCACAGAGAATGATAAGTCAAATCAATTTAAATAATAATGCTGTTAATATCTTCATTGTTTATAAATTAAATTCAAATACAGGTGGAAGTCCATGGAAAAATGGTCTTTTTGGTCATGATAATAGAGGTTATGATAAGTTTGTCAGCTATTACAATGGTTCAAATTTAGTTATAAGTGGTGTTGATCAATCAAATTGTGTATATTTTGGTCCAGCAGCATCTATACAGAACTTCAGAAAGATATCTGATTATTCCTCAAATGATTTGGGTCAAATAAATGTTTGGCACTGCTTGTCTGTTCACTGGGATAATTCATCTTCTCCAAAAACAAACACAAGTAAAATCTATTGGAATAAAAAACATATTGGAAGTTTTACAGCGGCTAACAGAAGTGGTAGTCGGCAAATGACTTTTGGTGATTTGGATCCTAGCTCCATCGCACCTCTTGACGGTAGTGTTATTTTTTTCTGTGTGTACTTGGATTCTATATTAGACGAAAAAACAATTTCAGATCATCATCAAATTTTAATCCAACGATATAATATAAATGAACAAAATAATTAGATATGTGAGATGGTTTACTCGAGATGCCGAGCGGAAAAACCCTGGTGTTGACAAGAGGATTTTGAAATCAGCTTTGGTTTACCAGTTTCTATATCACAAACATTTCAACAAATATATTGAAGTGAGAGATATTATCCAGGAGCATATAGGCATTGGATTAATCGGTCCTGGTGAAGGCTGCTTAACACATTTTTTGGAGCATACTCTTGGTTGGATTGATACATTACAGACACATGGTATATTACACGATGCCTTCGGTAGGTTTTATGTCAAACATGCACTTGATAGAGGATATTCTTATGCTCTACCGTCTTTCTTGACGACTAAAATTAGTAAGTTATCACCTCTAAGTGGGCAATTGTCTGGTTTGTGGTACTGTGTGTTGAACAGAATCGTTATATAAGCATATTGTATGAAAGAGCGAAAAAGCATATTCAGCTGGAACCATATTTCAGGTGAATTAACAGAAGATCAGGTAAATGAATTAAAAGCCTATTACCACACATATCACAGAAAGTGTTGGGCTCATAAACAGGCTGTTAAAAGGTTCAAAAAATGGAAATTACTGGGAATTCCTTATCCATCATCTTTGCAACTGGGGTCTCGCCGCAAGTGTGGCAACAGGTGGTGTTAGTTTGGTAGCCATCAGTACAGCATCACTTTTGATACAAGGGTGGATGAAGCATAAAAACCTAGATTTGAAAATCCAGAATTGCACATATGCTTATCAAAGCTATCAACATCTACTCAATTCAATAAAAGACAAGTTGAGAAGTGGTGATTTTGATGCTTCAAGTATACAAATCTCAATGAAGAATATTGATGATTATGTGACTGACAATAGTCCAATTATTGATAAGTACCTACTGAAATATGATGAAAAATTCACTGCTTGATAATACTAATAATCTTATCAAATCTCAACAATAGAATCTCAACCCAATATCGATCATAAAATCCAAGCGTCTTTTTGATCTAGTAACTATTATTTTATCAAATGGAAGATCAAGCATTATGAATATTTGCTTAAGCATAAATTTGGTGCTTATCATTCTTTTACGATTCTTATTCACCGAAGGGATGATAGTGTCTATCTCTTCGAATATTTTCAATATTTTACCCTTATCTTTTACTGAAATTTGAAATCTATTCTTGCAACATATACCATTTATCACATTTTCAATATGGTACTTCCGGTGATATACAGATTTTCGCCGTATTTTATACATATTATTATGAAAGTCAATGTACTCCTTACAATAGTCATAGCCGTGGACTGAACCACAATTTAGACAAACATTTTCACCATCATCATTAAACATTTTCTGTTTATCACAGCAAGGTGCTTTCACACTTTTAACAACTTTGACCAATAGCTGATCACAAAAAGGACATGTCAACTCCCCCATATTCTTCAATTCATTGTGGATTACTAAATTACAACTCATCTATATTATATGAGATATTATTTCTTTATGCAGCTAACACATGATAGGCGATGACTCATTCCCTGTTTTCCGAGAATGTCACGCTTGGTGATTTTTCCGAGAATGTCACGCATTTTAATACGAGATCAAAAATGTGCTGACCTTGGTTCCATCAGATTGAACAACTATAGATTCCATCAAATTAAATAACTATATATTTCATCAAATTAAATAACTATATATTCCATCAAATTAAATAACTATATATTCCATCAAATTAAATAACTATATATTCCATCAAATTAAATAACTATATATTCCATCAAATTAAATAACTATATATTCCATCAAATTAAATAACTATATATTCCAGAATACGAGATCAGAAGGCAGTAGTAGTTTGGGGAAAAAAATGATTTCGTACCCCCAAACACTATACTACTGCTGTTCAGTTGTTAGCCGGTGCCCTGTTAGTGTACATCATGAACCAATAGCTATCTTTCGTGATACTATATTTCAGGTCGTGTAGAATTAAATAAAACGAGAATAGCAATACACATAAAAGAGCAACAATCCTATGAGAATCAGAGTTATCATCCTCCGCCAACTAAGATGGATATACCACGTATCGTATACTATATGCCTTGTTTAGTCAACTCAGCAACGGAAACTAGAAGTACGATTATTTACAATTGTCTCGCTAACACACAGGCAGTCATTTAAAAAAAGACTGTGAAATTGCTAATGATTTACTTAGCCAATAATTTATCAAGGTGCCATCAAACAAAGAAAGTTAAAGCTGAATTGTTATTTTTCCTTTGTAGGAACTTGACTGCCAACCAGCTGAGGGAGCTGCCCAAAGGTGTTTTTAATAACAATACAAAACTGGTAGTACTGTAAGTGCATCTCCTGTTTACGCCTCCAAAGCGATAAGGACTGTATGGGACTGAAACTCGAGGAAATGCATAAAGACAGCATTGAACATTTCGGGACATTTGATAAATTTGTTTAGCAATAAGTATTTCGCTGTCTTTCATGAAAATTTCCAGTTGGTTCAGTATTAACTAATTTCGAGTCGCACGATTTGTAAAGTCGTTTATTGAATGTTATGAGTTGTCATACCATGAATTTTAGATGCTAGTCATGGCGACTTATTGGTAATGAAATTATACCCATTTTTTGACAGGTCATTAGCTTTTGTTCATAATCTTCAAATCCCGTATTTCCTCGAGTAAGCGCCCACGCTCTAATAAGCACCCTCCCTCGAATAAGCGCCCTACTCCCTCGGCCAAAATGATCAGGGAGCTTTAGCAGCGACCACGGCGACGGCAACGAAAACGTTTTTTTCAAACCCTAACTTTTCTTTTTTCTAACTGCTTCGCGATTATCCCAATTTGTTTAACTTGGAAAATGCTGGAGAACTTTTCAGGGACTATATTACATGTACTACGGACGGCGTTAAAATAAGGAAAAAGAGAGAAAAAATTACCGTCATGCGCTCATGTTCAAGAAAAAACCTTGAATTTGGTCATTTCACGTTGTTGTTTTGCCGAGGACAGCAAAGAAATGTACCCAAATGTAAAACGCACGTGCACAGCGATTGTTTTTGCTAATTAAACCCATTGTTTTGTGACGTTCTCGTTGCCGTTGCCGTCCTCGTTGCTAAAGCTCCATAATAAGTAGGCGCTTCTCTTGATTAAGCGCCTTTCGCGTTCCTTTCTTGGATTGCAGGGGTATACAAGGAAAACCTGTTCCTATTTTCACTTTATTTATAATCGTTTAAGGTTCCACTACACCGCCATCAGTACATGTAGGAAAACAGTTTATTTTCCGTGTAGGCGCTTCCAGTCATTTCCACATCAATGTGCCTTCAGAGTTCTTTTATTTGCAAAATTCAAAAAGTTACAGTTCTTTAAAAGAAAAACTTACTAAGCCCCCACCCTAGATTAAGTGCCCTTAGAATACCCCCCTCCTGTTTAGCCGAAATTTGAAATAACTGCCCGTGCGCTTATTTGAGGAAATGCGGTAAATTAGCAGCTGCAGCCGATGTTTCCGTACATACACTGATCTAGGACCCTTTTCCTATACCGCATAATTATGTTATCGCTTTTTGCTATTTTCTCCTTCTCTCCGTATTCGTTGCTTGGTTTTGGGTCAAGAGATATATCTTGTTTTTCTTCGCTTTTCGGTATTTTCTACTTCTCTCCGTATCAGTGAAGAGCAAGTCAGGTTTGGGTCAAGAGATATGTCTTGTTTTCCTTCGTTTTTAGGTTTGCCGATATTGTTCATATAGATTCGTCACATACCTAAAAAAACACAACAACAACAGCAACAACAATAACAATCAATCAATCAATCAATATATATATATATATATATATATATATATATATATATATATATAGGAAAACTATGTTTCGATTATTCCGTAGCTCAGTGCTCGATACGTTAAAGTAGAGCAAAATATTGAAAAATAGAAAAAAACTACTCTTTTTATCCCAAAAAAGAGTAGTTTTCTTCTATTTTTCAATATATATATATATATATATATATATATATATAGAAACTGTAAACTTCTGTGTCGAATGAAGATACTAAAAACAATGAAAAACGAAAGTCTTCTG
>JAEMWC010000721.1:172500-220000 GCA_016490735.1 Pachyseris speciosa
CTTGCGACGAAACAGTAGACTGTTGTTAATTCCCCGTCGACCACACGAAAATAATCCAAGATGGCGCCGGCCAAGTTACAAATGCTTGTGGAATAATTGACACCTGTCTAGTCAGCTAGCGTTCCCCTCGAGTCAGATGGTACAAAATCATTTCTTGGTATGATAAGAAGACCTCTCCAATTCAGAATTACAAACATTGCACAGAAAATATTGTAAAACTTTGGAAAACTCCGGGAGCTAGTGATGACCGCCATGATGACCGCTGACCACTGACCATGATATTCGAAGTTTGACTAGCCAATCAGTGCGCGCCTTCAACGCTATCCACTGTTTTAGTATATACTAATTACCAATATTCATTGACTGAGCTTAAGAAGAGTAATTGTTTTAGTATAATTTTCAAAGATACCAAAGATCAATTTAAAAAAAGTGAAAAACAACTCGCACAGTTAAGGTAAAATAGATGATTAAATGAAGACAAAGTTCAAAGTTACCTCTCCTCTAGAATAAAGTAAACAGAAAACTGTGACAGAACCGACGCTGTGAGTTATGTACTTCGTTTTAGTTGCGTAATTCTTGCCTGCCGCAAAAATATTTGTAGCATTCGTGTGGATGTTCCATGGGTTTTGGTCAAGTGAAGAAGCACCCGTTATTTCTATTAGTTAGTGGTTTCTGAAACTTTTCTTGACAAGGTTTAGCTATTAGTGACTCGCAAACTATTTCTGTCCACTATTTTCTTTCCAAACCTCCCGAGTCTCGAGTATTATTTGACAGCAACAATATGGAAAGAAACTAAATATTGTAAACGTGCAATGGAATCCTCAATTCACCACTGGCCGCGGTAAACATAATGACAACATCAAAGGTTAATGCTCCCAATAATAATAATAATAATAATAATAATAATAATAATAATTTAGAACTTATATAGCGCATTTTCCATGTGTATATGATCAAATGCACTTTACAAACAGATGAAATTTGAATTTGGAAATGTTGGTTTTTGTAGAGAGGGGAAAACCGGAGAACCCGGAGAAAAACCTCTCGGAGCAGAGAAGAGAACCAACAACAAACTCAACCCACATATGACGTCGAGTCCGGGAATCGAACCCGGTCCACATTGATGGAAGGCGAGTGCTCTCACCACTGCGCCATCCCTGCTCCCCTACACCATGCTCCACCATACACCTGCTCCCAACCCATGACATCGAACAAAACAAGATATGTGCGAAAATAGGGATAGGGGATGAAGCAGTATAGTTGCGAAATCTGTGCCGAAAAAAATTTGAGATAAATTTGGCCCACCCTGAAGGCTGTATTTAAGGGAAGGTTAACGCACAACAATAAACATCTGTAAAGGCGATCTTGAATTATCAAACAAATTATAGTTTTCTTTGCTCGTTTAAGTACATGATAGAAGTCAAAGGTCTCTGCTTAACGGCAAGACGCCCATACTGAGCACGTTTGCAAAGGTTCAGATGCAACTGAGGTTGTTTGTTCTCTTTTCCATTGAGTTTTGGTGGAACGTTACGCAGGGGAACTTGAGTACTTCTACGTTCCCACTTGAATACTATGTTCTCGAAATTAGCGACAGTGTTGCGAGTAAACGTGCATTTTATGCAAACCCATTTGTTACTTCTGCATTTAAAAGACGTTCTGAAAGTCATCGTCGCCATATTTACTCCGCAGTACCTGCTGAGAACAAACAAAGTTACGAGATGAACCTGTCACAAAACCACGCTCAAATTACTATCACATTATAATCGTTTTGAGCCGTAAAGGAAATTAAAATGACGGCAGTCGAATAATTGCCTTCTCTTCCCCGGGAATCAAACGAGCATATGACTAAATCAGATACAAATGGATGCAGTTATCCGTTTCGAATTTTTTCGTAAAGCGTCGAAATGTTCCTTTGGCCGCCCTTAACTGATACAAATTGTTACTTTTGATGGCCTTTTCGGCCTTTTTCTGCTTACCATCCCCTTGTCGCTAGTCTCACAACACACCCTGAATCAAACGATTGATTCGGAATGAAGCGTAAACATAGATGCAGCTTAACGTGAGGTGGAATATTGTTAAAGAACGAGTTACTTACTCCTGTTATATCGCAGAGGTGGAATATTTAATCAACATTTGGTCATAGGAATACTTAAAGCAGTATTTTTCTTTCGTTGGTAGATTTCAGAGACTTATAACTAAATTGAACACGAGCTTCTTCTGAGTAGGTCAATATAGCTACAATCCCGGAGTCAATTCAATAAAAACGTTACACGTGTAGTTTACAAGCTGGACCTTTGTTTTTACAAGCGCACGCAAAAATGAGTTCAAAAAACATCGTTACAGGTCGTTGTTACAAGACTCCCACTTGTAATTACAGGTGTAGTGCTACACGTGTCCAGTTCAATAAAACTTTTACAAGAGTCGGACTTGTATTTTTACAACCGTCCAACTTGTTGATAACAAGTACAAAATACAAGTCATAAGTCACTTGTAAGCTTAACGCACAACTTGGATAAAGCGTATTTCGAAATTTTGATATGTCTTCCTCCAGTGAAGAAGAACTTGTAGAACTATTGAGACATCGATTTATTCGGCAGCCTAGAAAATGTTGAGGAAAGACAGTTGCCTTACTTAGAAAATCCACGTGAATTTCGCGAGAAATATCGCCTTCCTGTCGAAGCATTCGAATATTAACTTTCAGCAGTGGGTCAACAGCTTGAACATAAAACCAAAAGAAACAGAGCACTGACTGCAAGACATTAACTGACGGTGTTTCTTCACTTCCCTGGCACAAAATCTTTTTATCATGTAATGAACTCGTGCCATGGAATTTCAACGTCTACGGTTTGGAACGCAATACACCGTGTCATTCCAGCAAGAATTAGTGCTTTGGCCAGAACAACCCCTTAGCATCGCAGCAAAATTTCGGGACATAGCGGGGTTTCCCTATGTTGCTGGCTGCGTGGATAGAACCCACGTCTGATGATGAGGATTCGTACATAAATCGGCATCATACGAAATCTCTGAATGTGGCTTTGGTGGCAGGGCCTGATTACAAGATTTATTTCTGTAGCAGCCGATGCCCTGCATGGGAGGTGGCATGACTCACGAGTTCTTAAAGAGAGCAGTTTGTGGGACTCATTTGAAGAACATGGGCGAAGACCGTTTTCAGGAGCAGTTATCCTAGGGGACTCCGCCTACCCTTGCAATGAGTGGCTGATCCCCCCTTTCAGAGGGGATGTGCAGGATGCTCGCCTTAGGTTTAATGAGGCTCGCAAGAAAACCAGAAGCAGCATAGAGAGAGCGTACGGTGTGATTAAAAAGAGGTTTTACACTATACAAACAGAAATTAGGGTCAGAAGCATGACAACGGGCTCTGAACTTGTCCAATGTGCAGTTATACTTCACAACATATGCGTACAATTTAATGATGATGGTGCGGATCTCCTAGGTAACGACGATGTACACGTTGAAGATGACAGGGAGCTTAGGGAGCATGGAGAGGGGCAAGACGGCAGAAGACAACGACTATTACTGTATTTCTTATAACTTCGTAGAAAAAAGAACAACGACATCGAGAACATGACCGTTTGAACATTTTCATTGAGTTGTACTATGTACAAATACAAAGTTTGTCAGTTGTAATTATGATGCATTTACAATATATTTGTTTATATTGTGTTCCATGCGGATAGTCAATATATTTCAATGTGCCATCAATTTATATTGCTATGCAAATCTCAGACTAAACGTGCTCTTTAAAACACGAAAAGAAAAGCAAACAAGCCTTTAATCTGAGTTTTGGGTGTTGGACTGGTCGTCCATGCCTTTTCTAAGCCTTTTGATCTCCAATTCTAGCTTGGAGCATTCTAGCTCCAATTTCCTCTTTCTAAGCTGTAATATATCGTCCTCTATTGAATCTGCTACTCCTTTCTTTGCGCTGACCGCCTTACGAGAGGCTCTCTTGTAAGATCCTGATGGCCCTGGCTTGTTGTTCTTTGGCTCAAGCTCCTGTTGATGCAAATTTTGCTCAACAGCTCCATACTTGGTGGTATTCACATACCCGTGCGCCTCCTTTACTTCCTCGGTGTCACTACCAGTCTGAACAGTTGGGTCATCTGCGTTAATAAAATCGTTTTTAAAAAATTCAAAACCGACTTATTGTGGCATATTTGGAAATATATATGTATATAAAAATATGAATGAATGAACGAACGAACGAACGAACGAACGAACGAATGAATGAATAGCAAATATGTTACCTTTAGCGTTCGGGTAAGAGCAAATAATTACTTCCTCTCCAAACACAATATCCGAGTCTTGGACATGAACGGGCACTACACTGGCACTCTCTCGGCCCAGTATATCAAGCACCGTCTCGTCTAGCTCTGTGAGCTGTCCACTGCCACCCGAACCCGTCCTCTTCGATTCACTAACTTTCTTTGAGGTACCTCGGCGAATATTTGCCCAAATAACATCTCTCAGCTTTGAAATGCTGTCTACATCTGCTCCAACACCATTCATTTGATTCCTAATTGTCTCCCAAGCCTGTTATTTTGCTTTTTTTTCTTACATTTGCTGAGAACGGTGCCATAATTACTGCCTTTTTGTCTCTTACAAGCTGCGCTAACATAAGTTTCTGCTGTTTAGACAACATGGTAACTGTAAATTTTGAAGGCGCTGAGTTCAAATAAACCTCGTGCAATTGGAACTTACTCTTGTAGTCTACAAGCACATTCAAGTTACGTTACAATTGTAAAACTACAGTTGTACATTACAATTGTATCGTGACCCGGGCTACGCGTGTGAATTCCAGTGTAGAAAAATCTTTTATTGAATTCATGAATTTACAAGTTTGACCTTACGCGCGTAATTTGCACGAGTGAAAAATACAAGTGTAACTTTTTTTTATTGAATGACCCCCGGTCACAGTATACTTGTAACACTCGACAAAAGCGGCAAATATTTCTCGACCACATCTCACCCAACCTACTCCCCTTCATCTCAACATTGAAGGAGAAGGAGGGGCAATAGGGAGCTAGCGTTTCAAGAATTGTGTCCGAGATTGTAGTCTCAGATGTTAGTAACTAACAATAAAGCTATATTCTGATCAGGGGGATTAAAGTCAATAGACATCCAGTAATACACGAGTTGAAAACTACGCCTGTGCTTAACGAATTGTTAACTCTTTTTAAAACGTTTCTTAGTCGGTCTTCTGACGTACCAGCCAACCAATATCTCCATCGTGAGATGAGGGGATGGCGCGGGAGGAGCGGTTACAACCTGTTTATTCGTTTGTTATTACCAAAAGTTTTCTTGTGAGAATTTGAAACAGCATTTACAAAGGAATCGGTTTGATTTGGATTGTCCGCTTAATATTGCTAAAGAGGTTGTCATAAATGACCATTTGAGACTGGTTTCTCAGAAGATGTCATTCATCGATGAAAAGTTACTGAGTGAAAAATCTGACTGTGATGTGCGCAAGCCCTGACTCCGTTGACGGCAGTATTTTTCTCTTTACGACATTTTTAAATTCATGATCAGTAATAGCAATTAACAAGTTAAGTGTGTATTTTGTTGACAAAGATCTCAAAAATTTTCTTTTGCTCTGATGCCAAATTACACATAAAGTTAGTTATCGAAAAGACAGTAACAAATTTGGCCATGCAAAAACGTTTTCTTTTGTTCTTCTTTGTGCGAATTGTGGATCCTAATAACTAATGGACTCTGAAGGAAGAAAGTCGGTTGGAAGAGGTGTTAATCAAGAACAACAAAAAATTAATAATGTAATTTGAAAACATGCGCAACCTTTATTATAAATTTTGTTAACCCCCCCCCCCCCCCCCCCCCCCATCAACCACCTTCAATTTCTCACTTTTCGTCAACGTCAATTATCACCTTATCCGCATTTGACCGACTTACCTCTTTATGTTACCCTCCAGTTCACTATGTATTTAACTTAACTTTATACCGATAACGAGCTCCTTGTGACCCGAATGGTTTTCTTTTTTTTTGGCGAGCAGTGAATTAAAAGCAAATGCTTTGTATATTTGTTAGCTGTTTTTTCGTCGTTAATTCACAGTTGCGTTCAGTAAGTGAAATGCGAGTTTAAATTGGATGCACCAAAATTTAGCCAAGAATCACAATGTTTTCTCAAGATTAAAATGTTGTGGACCTAAACTAACTTCTAGGCAGACGCCCCGAGTAAAGACCATTTTATTTTTCCAAGCCTCCTATCAGTCGGAATGGCATATATGCTACTATTACTCTGCTTGTTATCCTGATGTTATTAATTTGAATCTAATTACCTTTGCTTCATTGAAATGTTTCGACCATTTTGAGTTCATTTATTCTGTGAAACCATCCTCGGTGGCTCACACCGGTTTCCAGCACTTCGATGGATCATTATTACCAATCTTTATATGTTGTTACCTTCATAGTGGTATCAAACAAATAAACAAGTTATGAATTTTTTACCTCTTAACTTGTTAAGAATATACGTATGTGAATGGTCATATCTTTATATGATTTTCATATATTCGTTCTCACATAACTTGTTAAGGTAGCTATGAAATCGCTGCTAAGAATTTTTGTTAAATTTGCAAAACGTTGTATTTCAATACGCTTATAGCTTTTCTACAATGAGCTCGTTTTTTAGTTATTGTGCATGGCTTAAAGCCAGAATTATTGGTGTTTCTCAAGGCTCTAGTGAACCTATTAAGTGGAAGATTTTTTTTCATAACTTCAGTTGTTCACCAACGATTGGCACGCGTTTAATAACACTACAAAGGTAACAACATTGAAAGATTGGCAAAATGTTGTATCTCGATACGCTTATAGCTTCTCTACAATGTGCTCGTTGTTTTTTTTTTTTATTGTGGCTCAAAGCTAAAATTATTAGTGTTTCTACTGTAACCTATTGCTACTGTAACCTATTAACTGGAAGATGCTTTCATAACTTGTTCACCAACGATTGGCGTGCGTTTAATAACACTAAGAAGGTAAGAGCAAGAGTTGAAAAATACTAGAACCGTTGGATGTGTTGTCTTGCATGGGGCCATTCTAAATCTTTTGGCATCGGAATATCAAAGACTATTCGTTTCAAGTTTTCCTTCCGATATTTTGGAGTCTTGTTTTGTTCAAGGTTTGTTTTCTGGAGCTCATGCAAGATTTATTGAGAGCTGGCTTATGCAATTCCTCAGGGCTGATACTACGTTTTTCGGGAATCACAAATTTTGAGCTCGTTTGTGTTTTATTCTTTTAACAATTCTTAGCCGAATCTCAGCTGACATGAGTTGTAAAAAAATCGTTAAAACTTGAATGCTGATTGAACTTCAGCAGTATACATAATTACTCGGTTTAGGCTCACTTTGTAAAGGCAGAGACATCGATAACTGAATTACAGCTCGGTCAGTCAACAGAAGAAACATCCCTGGAGAAAAAGCGTAAATGATAACTTCTGGAACATTTTTTGACGATGGTAGCATTTACGGTTAACAGTAAGAAACTTTGGATTTCAGGCCTTAACGGTTATAATTAATTTCATGTTACCTTTAAAAAAATCTCAAAATGAATTTTTATGGTTGTTAATAAAACACATGAAGGATTTTAGGACCATTCCAAGTAAAAAATAAGTTATTGTTAAAAGAAAGTAACAGAAGATCGATGACATGTGAAATTTCGTGCACTTTAAAAAAAGGCAATGTATACTGAAAAGAATATCCTTTTTTGTTATTTATAAATTACCATATTAAACAAGGCCTAAAGGTGTAGGTCATTAAGTTTTTAGAGAGCTTCTTAGCTTGATCGCTAAGTCCTTAAACGTCCATCAGATTTCTTTTGAATGGGGAAATGGAGGGCTGTTCTTCTTCTTTTTTTATTCTTGCCTTTCTTGGTGCATCTGTAAATAGGATTCTAATCCTCAGCTCGATATATACTAATTATACCTCCTAATACAGCTAACACAATCCAGGCATCATGAAACTGTGGTCCTCTGGGGAAAAAAATATGGTTTACTTGTTTATGGACGTTTTATATCCTTGTAGTTTCATAATTGTGATGGCCCAGCGGCTGAATTTTACGCCATAATCCAGTGTACGATGTTTCTTAAATTTAGTGCTGCCTCTCATAGTCAATAAGTGCTATTTTTGGCTCAGTAATTTGGCCAGGTTCGGATATGAACACAGTGCAAAGTGTTTACTGAGTAGGCATTGTTTACCAGTGTTTCTCTGAGCAACAGCAGCAGGAATTCTTAATTCGATCTGCACAAAACCTTATTTTAGAAACTTTAGAACCAACTATGCTTTTATTAGTCTGCGAAGAGGCATTTTCAACAATTTTTTTCTTAATGACAGCGTCACTCGAGTATACTTGTCAAATTTAGTTAAATTCTGCTTGAGATTTTCTCCCTTCAGATCTTTGCCATTTGGGAGATCATTGTGGGAGGAGGTTCCAGCATTTTGGAGCCACTTGCACCAGTTCAATTTGTTATCCTCGCATTTTTGTGTGGTTACCGAATGCGTAGGGCACAATACCAATAAGTGAAGCTCTCAGTTTTTATGGATCGTCTTTGTTTTGGTTCAGACAGCTAAAGCATTTCTGAAAGTAATCAATAACTTTCTGTGACCAGACAGGTTCTACAGGGAATAGCTTTTTTTTGGACCGGATCTTCTGAAGGTGACTCACAAGTGTTGTTGTTGCATGAGTGCTGTCAGACCATTTTTGTACCGACACTGTATGCCACTTGTTCATATAGAGTGCAGAGTACCTCACACCATGGTGACTCACAAGTGTTGTTGTTGCATGCGTGCTGTCAGACCATTTTTGTACCGACACTGTATGCCACTTGTTCATATAGAGTGCAGAGTACTTCACACCATGGTGACTCACAAGTGTTGTTGTTGCATGCGTGCTGTCAGACCATTTTTGTACCAACACTGTATGCCACTTGTTCATATAGAGTGCAGAGTACCTCACACCATGGTGACTCACAAGTGTTGTTGTTGCATGAGTGCTGTCAGACCATTTTTGTACCGACACTGTATGCCACTTGTTCATATAGAGTGCAGAGTACCTCACACCATGGTGACTCACAAGTGTTGTTGTTGCATGAGTGCAGTCAGACCATTTTTGTACCGACACTGTATGCCACTTGTTCATATAGAGTGCAGAGTACCTCACACCATGGTGACTCACAAGTGTTGTTGTTGCATGAGTGCTGTCAGACCATTTTTGTACCGACACTGTATGCCACTTGTTCATATAGAGTGCAGAGTACTTCACACCATGGTGACTCACAAGTGTTGTTGTTGCATGCGTGCTGTCAGACCATTTTTGTACCAACACTGTATGCCACTTGTTCATATAGAGTGCAGAGTACCTCACACCATGGTGACTCACAAGTGTTGTTGTTGCATGAGTGCTGTCAGATCATTTTTGTACCGACACTGTATGCCACTTGTTCATATAGAGTGCAGAGTACCTCACACCATGGTGACTCACAAGTGTTGTTGTTGCATGAGTGCAGTCAGACCATTTTTGTACCGACACTGTATGCCACTTGTTCATATAGAGTGCAGAGTACCTCACACCATGGTGACTCACAAGTGTTGTTGTTGCATGAGTGCTGTCAGACCATTTTTGTACCGACACTGTATGCCACTTGTTCATATAGAGTGCAGAGTACTTCACACCATGGTGACTCACAAGTGTTGTTGTTGCATGCGTGCTGTCAGACCATTTTTGTACCAACACTGTATGCCACTTGTTCATATAGAGTGCAGAGTACCTCACACCATGGTGACTCACAAGTGTTGTTGTTGCATGAGTGCTGTCAGACCATTTTTGTACCGACACTGTATGCCACTTGTTCATATAGAGTGCAGAGTACCTCACACCATGGTGACTCACAAGTGTTGTTGTTGCATGAGTGCAGTCAGACCATTTTTGTACCGACACTGTATGCCACTTGTTCATATAGAGTGCAGAGTACCTCACACCATGGTGACTCACAAGTGTTGTTGTTGCATGAGTGCTGTCAGACCATTTTTGTACCGACACTGTATGCCACTTGTTCATATAGAGTGCAGAGTACTTCACACCATGGTGACTCACAAGTGTTGTTGTTGCATGCGTGCTGTCAGACCATTTTTGTACCAACACTGTATGCCACTTGTTCATATAGAGTGCAGAGTACCTCACACCATGGTGACTCACAAGTGTTGTTGTTGCATGAGTGCTGTCAGACCATTTTTGTACCGACACTGTATGCCACTTGTTCATATAGAGTGCAGAGTACCTCACACCATGGTGACTCACAAGTGTTGTTGTTGCATGAGTGCTGTCAGACCATTTTTGTACCGACACTGTATGCCACTTGTTCATATAGAGTGCAGAGTACCTCACACCATGGTGACTCACAAGTGTTGTTGTTGCATGAGTGCTGTCAGACCATTTTTGTACCGACACTGTATGCCACTTGTTCATATAGAGTGCAGAGTACCTCACACCATGGTGACTCACAAGTGTTGTTGTTTCTTGAGTGCTGTGAGACCATTTTTGTACCGACACTGTATGCCACTTGTTCATATAGACTACAGAGTACTTCACACCGCACTCATTTTATTTCAAAGTCTACCAACCGAGTAGATGTATGAGGAAGTAAAGAACCACAGTACAAGGATCAAACACTGAAAATAGACAGTGCGCAGATAACCAAGGTCCGTAAAGCGTCTGTCACTCGGGACGCAGAAAAATTGTCCGTTGTCCGTATTGACCGATTTCATTTTATAGAAAATATATGAACTTTTCGTGGGGACAAACGAGGCTGTAAGTAATATCCGAGCGTCCGTATCAAGCGGGTGTCCGTAGAGCGAGGTTCTACTGTAATGATATAAAATTCTAATCCAAGTATAAAACTTAAGGAGAAAAAATAGCCAAGAGAAACCAAGGGACCAGACACTCACTTGTATAACCAATTCTAACAGGAATTGTTTTACTGAGCGACCATAGTAGACGAATAATATCAAGATGGCGTATAACCGCTTAACGGCTTTCAGTACGCCTTATTCAAGATGCCCACTGTCTTTGAACATGCGTAGATAGCAATGGCAAAGGAATCATGTCATTGTACTGTCATGGAATAAATGTTGCTGGCCATTAAATTAATTAATTCAGACTCTGATGAATTTTCAAAGATGTCAAAAGTGAAAAACAACACACACAGTTAACGTAAAAATAGATGATTAAACGAAGAAAAAGTTCAAAGTTACCTCTACTCTAGAATAAAGTAAACAGAAAACTGATACAGAACCAACGCTGTGAGTTATGTACCTCGTTTTAGTAGCGTAATTCTTGCCTGCCACAAAAATGTTTGTAGCAATCGTGTGGATGATCCATGACTTTTGGTCGAAGTGAAGCAGCGCCCGTTATTTCACTCGATTATTTAGTGGTTTCTGAAACTTTTCTTCACAAGGTTTAGTTATAAGTGTCTCGCAAAATATTTCTGTCCACTATTTTCTTTCCAAGCCATTCGAGTCTCGAGTATCATTTGACAGCAACAGTATGGATAAAGACTTAAAATATTGTAAACGTGCAATGAAATCCCCAATTCACCACTGGCCGCGGTGAACATAATGATAACATCAAACGTTAATGCTCCCAACCCAGGACATCGAACAAAACAAGATATGTGCGAGTAAAGGGGTAGGGGATGAAGCAGTCGAGTTACCAAATCTGTGCCCCAAAAAAATTCGAGATAAATTTGGCCCACGCTAAAGGCTGTATTTAAAGTGCCTATGAAATGAAAAATAATTGCTGCTTATTTGAAAGGCTTTTCAAAATAAAGAAGAATGGCGTTTTCCTTTTTGGAATATCTTTTTTCGTTCTAGAGATATTAACGTTTTTGTATTATGCAAATTAGGAAAGTGATGACGTCATAAATTGTGCAACTAAAATGGCAAAATACTGAATCAATGATATCTCTAGAAATATTGGAGCAGTGTTCTTCAAACTTGGCACCAGAAATGTACACCACAAAAGAAACAAAATGACACCTGTGACGCTGTTGCCATGACAACAGTTTTGCGGCTGGTCCTGTCTTAATTAGAAATGAAATTCCCAGTTTTTGTCTTAACCAAGTATCATCCACCCCAGCAATCTAATGAGGAGAGTTAACACAATATTAGAACCATGTCTGTTTCGAGCAGGATCCTCTGTCCCACTTAAAAGGGTTGTAAATGGGGATATTTGGTTTTTGACAGAAAGAGACTGGAGCCAAGAGAGTTGCCATGGCAATGGCAACACAGGCGTCATTTTGTTTCTTTTGTGATCTGCATTTCTGGTGCCAAGTTTGAAGATCATCGCTCCAATATGTCTAGAGATATTCTTGATTCAGTATTTGAACATTTCAGTTGCACAATTTATGACGTCATCACTTTCCTCATTTGCATAATACAAAAACGTTAATATCTCTAGAACGAAAAAAGATATTCCAAAAAGGAAAACGCCATTCTTCTTTATTTTGAAAAGCCTTTCAAATAAGCAGCAATTATTTTTCATTTCATAGGCACTTTAAGGGAAGGTTAATGCACAACAATAAACATCTGTAAAGGCGATCTTGAATTATCAAACGAATTATAGTTTTCTTTGCTCGTTTAAGTACATGATAGAAGTCAAAGGTCACTGCTTAACGGCAAGACGTCCATACTGAGCATGTTTGCAAAAGCTCAGATGCAACTGAGGTTGTTTGTTCTCTTTTCCCTTGAGTTTTGATGGAACGTTACGCAGGGGAACCTGAGTACTTCTGCGGTCTCACTTGAATACTATTGTGTTCGGACTTTCCCAATGTTTTCGAAATTAGGGACAGTGTTGCGAGTAAACGTGCATTTTATGCAAACCCATTTGTTACTGCTGCATTTAAAAGGCTTTCTGAAAGTCATAGTCGCCACTCCACAGTACCTTCTGAGAACAAACAAAGTTACGCGATGAACCTGTCACAAAACCACTCTCAAATTACTATTGTGACGTGAAGAAGGCCATTTTGCCGTCGCGTCTGAAACGTGAGTACACTTGATAGAAATAATGCTATTTGAACTTGTTTTTAGTGAAATTCTTACGTAGTGTTGACAGTTTATTCTTATTAGACAATGTTTATCAAATTTCTAAGCAAGTACACACGATTTGTGTAAGGGAATTTTAACGTTTACACTTTTGCCTTTCTCTTAGCAGTTCGACTCTAGCTATGGCAAACAACTCGATCTCGACGAAGACAGCAACGCAGTAAGTTTTACAATTTTCCTTTTTCGTGATTTATTTCTGTCGGTGTGTGTATAGAAATAAATTATCGTAGACTTGTTCAACCATAAATTGAGGTTCAGTGGATTATTCCACTCGTCTTTTCTTGAAATAGCGAGTCAACAACTTGCCAATTACTCTGCTCATCTTGGAAGAGGATTTTAATCAAGAGCTTTAATTTCAGTAAAGCTTATTATTTGAGACAAAAATAACAGCGTCGTTAAGACGTGAAACATTTGGCTACAAATTGCTCAAGTTACATCGTCGTGATAAGATTATGTCATTATATTATTGCGCATTACATACATGTACACAAGCAAGATTGCTGTGATTTGCTTTGAGAGTTCTCAGCTGAACTGACATTTCCAAATGGTCGAGATAAGGCAGACTCACAAAGATTTGACATAATTTTAAATATCTATATTTTATTTTTTCGAATTGTAGAACTAACATGGAGTGGACAGAAGATCATGACCACACTCTCTGTCAAGAAATTCCGGCTCTAGAACCCTTCAGAGCTAAAAAGGGAAGTATTGCGAGGGGGCAAATTTGGGATCAGATTGCCAGTAATCTTAATTCCTTGGAACTTCCAAGATTTAAGTTACCAATCGTTCGGTAAGAGAGCGGTACACGCTGCTCATTGAAGAGTTAAAGAAAAATTTAAAAGAAGAAAAGAAGGCCAGTGGTATTGAGACTGACATGAGTGATGTTGAGAAAGCTTTGGAAGAAATTCTAAAAAAGGAAGCAGATGCTGAAAACACTCTGGAAACTGACAAGAAGAAAGCAGATAGTGCTAAAGCTGTGGAGATGCGGAATAGAGCAATGGAGAGCTTGCGCTCAACACAGAAAAGGAAGGTGGGTGATGAAGTCGAGGATGTAGAGAATGCGGCACAGCCAAAGCCAAAGCCAAAAATTACAAGGAGGAGTGGTGGGGATACATAGACATATTTACGCGAGAAAAATTATATGGCTCAGAAATGGAAAATTGAAGAGTTGAAAGTGCAAAAGGAGCGCCTGGAAGTCGAGAGTAAACAACAAGATAAGTCCCGAAAGCAACATCAAGAAATGATGCAAATGATGGCCCAGCAAGTCAAGCAGCAACAGAATCAAATGCAACAGTTCCAGCAAATGTTTGCTTCTATGCAACAACGACAGTCACAAATCATTTTGAAGCTATTAGAAAAACAAACTAATTAGTAACATGAGCATGTTGAATGGAGTTATACAGGCTCTAGTCTGCATTTTTCTTCAGTCCACTTTCGAGGCTCTTTTACCATGTTTTTGTATGATGAGGAGAGGGGGACCTTGTGGTAGTTTTAAAATATTTTCTTTTTGTTTTTGAAAGCCCCCCTGCTCTCGCTCTCCCACCCTGATGTTGTTATACCTTGATTTTCAACCCGCTTTGCATAAATTGTAGTTGTTGTCTACTTGTTCTGAGTACAAACATTAGAGGATAAATACCAAACTTTATACAGTTTATTGGCAGGGTTCAGATACCCAATGTTACATCTCATAGTTTTGTTGCGTATTCCTACATCAGTTAATAAAAATTCATTTTTGGGTACAAGTAGTTTCAGTTGTTAAGAAAAATAATCCTGAAGGGTCGGTGGGTTAATTTCAAAGAAATCTGAAGTGAAATTGTCATACAAACAAGTCATGGCATTCCTTAAAATCGCACATACAATGTACATCTTTTCCACTGCACTCAATGATATCTTTTGAGTTTTCTTAAAATCAACAAACTAAAAGTAATTAATAATGTCCCCGAAAAGTAGTCTCCTACGCAGCCGTTCTTTGTCTCGTCACGCAACGTTCCTCGCCACTAACGGCTGCTGAAAACCGAACCACATTCCTTTCCCTTTGTGTTTGCGGTCTAACGAATTAACCAATCAGGTATCACAAAAATGACAATGACGTCAGAGGAAACAGCATGCTTTTCATTCTGTCAGCGATGTCACGGACTCTGGTCACGGATGGAACAATTCCTGTAAGAAGATTGTCCATAGTGTTTTCCGTGACCATCGCCGTCGGCAATGCAAATCACGATAAATACTGATACAGGTAAAAGTTCACTCAATTGTCAACAAATCATGCAATCGTTGTGGATGTGAGGTGTTTTTCAAACAGCAGCGAATTGTTCATTTGCAGTGGACGCTATCTGTAAATGATGTGGCCGGGTATCCTGTAATCTAGCCCAGAAATGTTTGCTACAAACGGTTGAAAAGTTCCAACGGGCTTCGTAAAAAGAAATTCAACGAGAAAGAGAGGAAGTCTTCAGTAAAAGGGAACCTCCAAGAGCAAAGCGATTCCTACGAGCTACAGAAGAGATACGAAATATTCCCGATGGAGAGACTGTCCGCGAAAACGTTTCCGTGACTGACCGAGCGAAAGCATCTAAATCCCTGCAATTTGGAAAAGGCAAAGCTAGCGCTCATATTTCTTCTCCTGTTGACTCCTAAAAGTGGGACTAGGGCGCCTATGACTTACTTTCCTGGCTTCCTATCTCCGATTCAAAGACACGCGGCCTACAAACTCGTGTTGAGTGTATTACCAAATCAAAATATGACAAGTCCCGAAAATATTGTCACATTCCTTTCGTCCACAATTAACCTCAACACCAAACTCGTCTATTCGGGAACAAAGTCAAGTGCAATTACTGGTAAAGATCTAGTATCCCAGTAAAAACATAAACAAAACGCTAACCGTTTCCTATCACTCCAATGTAGTCCATTGTTAGCACACGCTGGACACCGATATAAACTAGGCTGTGATTGGATGTATGCCGAACTGAGGAATTGGCGCGTACACTTTCCAGAAAATGGAAGGCCGATCCTGATTGGTTAATAGTCGGGAAAGGAATGTGGTTCGGTTTTCAGCAGCCGTTAGTGGCGAGGAGCGTTGCGTGACGAGACAAAGAGCGGCTGCGTAGGAGACTACCCAAGAAGCCACTCTACTGAAACGCGGACAGTGCTCATGGACTTGTTGAACTCTTCCATCTGTGGAGTAATACCTGCAGCACGATATGGCACGACAAGGTGAACTCTTAACGGGTAAGCAGGGTCACCATATAACACCATGGGGTCACCAGTCGGCGAAAAGGCGTGGCGCTCAAGGTCTCGCAGAAGGCCAGAGTCTGCTAGCATTCCAGCATCATGTTTGCGGCCCTCTGAAAGAAAATGAGCATCTTGCTTGAAAATTGAAATTTATACTGAATGTCAAAAAATATATATCTTTATACTACTTTATATCTTTCATACTTTGAACTGCTTTCACCCATCTGTCACGCTGTTCGACTTTACAGTGTAACAGATGGTTATATAACGTAACTAAAACTTGAAAAAAATAATTTTCGTTACCTACTGGCCCATACATGTTCGCTACCATACCACACGGCAGTGCAACAGATTGGTATTTCAATGCGTGGACTCTTTTGTGCCCGTTTTACACGATCCCCTGGTATTCTTGTGTCTTGTGGTCGGCAAATGGGTCTTACTGTACCGTCTATGAAGCAAAGCAATTCGGTAGGGCACTTCCTTCCCCTCGTATGGCATCAGCATATGTCTGAAGTAGAGGGGGACTCATTAAGGTGTGGTTCCATGCCGTCAAACGGTGATGGTGTAAGCTGTAGACAGTTCTCATAACATGATTGGTGAGCATACAAAGTTCTGGAACTGGGCGGCCAAAACGATGGATTAGGTCACTGTACCTACAAAGGTACACCAATCTTCTCAACAGAAGACAAAGGCCTTCAATTCCGTCAAAGACAGTCCCTTGTTCACAGGTATACGAGTCAGGTAACCCCATTGCCTCTGCGAGAATAGGTATGTTCCTTTTGAGAAAACGAAATTCTGCCAAGTACTCACTTTCGTCAAGTCCCTCCGGGTCAAACTGTTCATAATTTTGGTAGGGAAAATCGGGATTCTATGAACTGTTTGCATCATACAACAGTAAAAATTCATCTTCTGAAATGTCGCCATCATCAAAACTTGTGAGCAACAATTCACGAGCCTTTCTAAAGGTACCCATTGCACTTCCTAAACTACGAAAGGAAAAGGCAATACTACGACAGCTCGCCGTCGCGGCCGCTATCTTCAGGTTACTTTTCGCGCCATTGCAACGGCGACCTCTCCCCAAGCCTCCTCAACCAAGTCTGCCGTCGCAGACTTCCGCCGTCGTCGGATCTTAAGCTGGCTATTGAAGGGGAAGGAGGGGAAATAGGGAGCTAGCGTTTCAAGAATTGTGTCCGAGATTGTAGTCTCAGATGTTAGTAACTAACAAGAAAGCTATAATCTGGTCAGGGGGATTAAAGTCAATAGACATCCAGTAATACACGAGTTGAAAACTACGCCTGTGCTTAACGAATTGTTAACTCTTTTTGAAACGTTTCTTAGTCGGTTTTCTGACGTACCAGCCAACCAATACCTCCATCGTGAGATGAGGGATGGCGCGGGAAGAGCGGTTAGAACCTGTTTATTCCTTTGTTGTCACCAAAAGTTTTCTTGTGAGAATTTGAAACAGCATTTACAAAGGAATCGATTTGTTTTGGATTGTCCGCTTAATATTGCTAAAAAGGTAGTCACAGATGACCATTTAAGACTGGTTTCTCAGAAGATGTCATTCATCGATGAAAAGTTACTGAGTGAAAAATCTGACAGCGATGTGCGCAAGCCCTGACTCCGTTGTCGGCAGTATTTTCCTCTTTACGACATTTTTAAATTCATGATCAGTAATAGTAATTAACAAGTTAAGTGTGTATTTTGTTGACAAAGATCTCAAAAAATTTTCTTTTGCTTTGATGCCAAATTACACATAAAGTTAGTTATCGAAAAGATAGTGACAAATTTGGCCATGCAAAAACGTTTTCTTTTGTTCTTCTTTGGGGAATTGTGGATTGAAGGAGGAAAGTCGGTTGGAAGAGGTGTATCACCATTTTTCTACATTTGAAGGTTAATCAACAACAAACAACAACAACAAATAATAATGTAACTTGAAAACACGCGCAACCCTTTATCATAAATTCTGTTACCCCCCTCCCCCCCCCTACCCCCACCAACCACCTTCAATTTCTCACTTTTCGTCAACGTCAATTATCACCTTATCCGCATTTCACTGACTTACCTCCTTATGTTTTTCACTGTGGCCCATCAAACATTCAATGTGAACGAATAGGTGATTGGTTGTGATGTTAGATTTGTTTTCCGGATCGAATTTCTCAATTTCGCGTGGAATGGATACTTCCGCTCGGGGGAGATGCACCCGAAAGAACCATAATACTTCAATACTTATTGCGCGCATATATCCTGAAATCAATGTAGAAGGAACTGTCACCCTCCAGTTCACTATGTATTTAACATAACATTATACCGATAGGCGCCTTGTGAACCGAATGGTTTTCCTTTTTTGGCGAGCACTGAATTAAAAGCCATTTTTTTGTAAACTTGTTAGCTGTTTTTCCGTTGTTAATTCACATTTGCGTTCGGTAAGCGAAATGCGAGTTGAAATTGGATGCACCAAATTCTAGCCAAGAGTCACAATGTTTTATTAAGATTGAAATGTTGTGGATCTAAACTAACTTCTTGGCAGACGCCCCGAGTAAAGACCAACTTATTTTTTTAAGCCTCCTATCAGTCGGAATGGTATAAATGCTACTATTACTCTGCGTGTTATCCTGATGTTATTAATTTGCATCTAATTACCTTTGCTTCATTGAAATGTTTCGACCATTTTGAGTTCGTTTATTCAGTGAAACCATCCTCGGTGGCTCTCACCGGTTTCCAGCGCTTCGATGGATCATTACTACCAATCTTTATATGTTGTTACCTTCATAGTGGTATCGAACAAATAAACAAGATAGTTATAATTTTTTCCACTTAACTTGTTAAAAATACGTATATGAATGATCATATCTTTATATGATTTTCATATATTCATTCTCACATAACTTGTTAAGGTAGCTATGAAATCGCTGCTAAGAATTTTTGTTAAATTTGCAAAACGTTGTATCTCAATACGCTTCAAAACGTTGTATCTCAATACGCTTATAGCTTTTCTACAGTGAGCTCGTGTTTTAGTTTTTGTGGCTTAAAGCTAGAATTATTGGTATTTCTCAAGGCTCTAGTGAACGTATCAAGTGGAAAATTTTTTTCATAACTTCACTTGTTCACCAACGATTGGCATGTAATCGCCAAGGGTTGGACGGTTCTTAGTTCTAGGTAACTCAAGTAATAAAGAGTCGTTTGACCTAAGAGAGTATCTGGATTGCTTTTTAATGCTAATTAAATCAATCAGTAGGAGCCAGACCATATAAACACTTAAATGTCAAAAACAGAATCTTAATCTTTATACGGTAATTAATCGGGAGCCAATGAAGGTGAAAAAGCAACGGTGTAACATAACAAAATCTTGGTGTTCCTGTGACCAACCGAGCTGCGGCATTCTGTATCCGTTGGAGTTTCATGATATGTGAATTCGGGAGGCCATATAAAAGGCTGTTACAATAATCTATGCTACTGGTTATAAAAGCTTGAACTAATGATTCGGTGACTGGACGACTTAAATATTTCCTAATTCTACGTATGTTACAAAAGATAATAGAAAGCAGATGAGCAAGTTCAGTTAATATGACTTAGCATACTCATTTTCGAATCAAGCCAGGTTCCTAAGTTTCGAACTTCACATGATAGAGCAATAAAATACTGACGTTAATGACTTTCTGAAGTCGTTGTCGCGTTCCAATCAGAAGACATTCTGTCTTATCCGAATTCAGTTTTGACTTATTCGTATGCATCCACTGACTGATATCAGCAATACATGATTCCATGGCAGTTAAGGCAGCGGTTTCCTCCAAATCATTTCCTGGTCTAAACGCGATGTACAGAGTACTTCACACCATGATTTGGAGAGTCAAGAAAAAGTCTAACTCCTACTTCAGACGAACCTTTCTAATTTTGGCGGCAGTCATGATGAGCTGGTTCTTTACCTTTTGACTGAGCAGTTTCAGAGATACGACAGAATTTATTAGCACAAGAGTAGTCCAGGACTTTTTTTGGTTTTGGAGCCCTTATTGATAGGTAGATAGATAGATAGATAGATAGATAGATAGATAGATAGATATAACTTTATTTAACGAGGGTAAAGACATTAATGGCCCTCCTACAATAAAAGTAATAAAACGTATCGATTCATTAATTAACTACCTATATAATCTACCAACTAAACTTACATAATGAACTACTAGTAATACAGTATTGATTAGTTGACTGCTAATGAAACTAAAAGGTTTTACAAATTTTAAAAAGATCAAGAAAGAAATTCCTACTACTGTAAAGTTTAAATAAGTAATTTTTAAAATTAGTATGGAAGAGTGACTGAAGTTTGGGATCAAGAGCGTTCCACAAACGGTAAGCGCTGGAGTGAAACGTTCTGAGGCCAGAATTCCTTTTACAAGCTGGTGTTGTTATATTGTTATTGGAAGCGGATCTCGTGTTATAATTATGGGTGTTACTTATATGTTCAATATATTTATTAAAATAAGCCGGGCAATGTCCTTGATTTATTTTATGAAGCATATAAAGCTTCCTAATACATATATCGTCTATAGGCAACCAATCTCATTTGTTAAAAAGCTTGACTGAGTTTTCGTGAGCATCAGCATCTAAAATCAGCCTAGCACATCGTTTCTGTAGTCGTAAAACTCTTTGAAGATTACCAAAGGTACATTTACCCCAGACCGTACAACAATACTCTAGTGTTGGCTTGATGAGGGCATTATATAACATTTTCCTGCAAGCGAAGGTTAAATAGACCTTTGCTCTTTTAAGACATATTCTACAGTTTAATTTTTTAATCAGATAGTCAATGTGTAAGTTCCATGAAAGGTTTGAGTCAATGACAACTCCGAGCAGCTTTTCTCTTGCCGCTTCCTCTAATTTGATGTTATCGATATAAATTTCCATTGTAGTCTTGCTGCTATTGATTAGCTTTTGAACAGAACCAACTAGCAGGTTGATTGCTCTTTGTTTTGTCTGCGAATCGTTGGTCCTCTCACGTTTTAACCATTGCATATCATATAGAATAGCGAGATGTACTGCACAATTAGGATCAGGGGTCTTCCCATAAGAATTTTAATATAAATTTCATTTTCCATAGCCATTCTGCATGAATTAGTAGCAACCTCCTCAATAGCAACAGCAATTTCACTCTCGCGTCTATTGAACGGGCTCCGAATTAACATGGGGACACTTAATGTGGTGGAAAAGCTGTTGACATGTGTATATCCTATACCGCTGTCAGTGGCGACCAAGATCGACTTGCGTATTAATTTTATAGGCGCCAGGAACTCTTTTGCAATTGTGGAGCTGTCTGGAAGAAAAAAAATCATTTTTGCTGCCACATTTATGGTATGCGACAGAAATAAACTTGCGCATCCCTCCTTTATTTCTATGTCTGGGTAAGTAATACAAAGGGGCCCTTGGAAGAATGGATAGGACCGAAAATTAAATTATTCACCTTTTCATACCATTTTTGAAAAGTTTGCTAGAGGCAATTTAATACTATTGTACAAAGCATGTTGGCATATTTTACCAGATTTGCAGTGCTGAAGTGCTCACATGATTTTAAAGAGAAAGTTAAAAGAAACCCAGATCAGTAATTCTGTATCCAGACAGTTCTGTGGGCTTGATGTCACTGACTGAATCAGGAAGCTGGTGAAATAAAATTTTCTCGTCCCTTTGAAGTGTTTATTTACACATAACCAAAGAAGGGCTGCAAATAATTTACCCAATTCCCACAGTTTGCGCTGACCATTTCTTCATCAGCATGGTTGGTTTTTGTGAAGAATGCGCGGTTCAGCCGATGTGTTGTTCTCCTTGTTTTCGGTTTGGGGAAATAAGCGGCGTTTGTAAAGTTCAGCCCTGACTTCTTCAGTCTTTGCCTTGCGCTTCGAGGCTTTCACCGTCCGCGTGGAATAAAATTGATGTTTTTTGCCGCTGTGACTGTGGAGTTTGTTTGCTGTTCTCGTCTCTTTCTCCACAGTACGCGGTTCTTGAAAGCAAAGTCGAAGGCAGGATAGTGGAAGAGTGAAAAGGAAATAATTATTGCGGCTCTCTTGGCAACAGTTTATAGTCACGCTATCAGTTCGACGCGACTCGGAACGTTATTGGTACATTGTAATTTTCAAGCTTATTTTCACACTTTTCACTGAAACTGTGTCACCTTAAGTGACTTAAAATCCCCATCGGTTTTTAACGACACGGTTTTGTCTTCAGTCGTGATATATATTGAACGGATATCTTAAACTTGATTACCGGGGCCAGGGTGATTTCTAGTGTACAAAGAAAAAAAGAGGCGTGCGAAATGGGTTTTTGTTAATTCTCAATCAGGGCCCCTGATTACTGGAGCCAGGATGAGTTCTAGTCTACGAAGAATTAAAAGAGGCGTGCGTGTTTTTTGTAAAATCTCAATCAGAGTCCATTTGTTCGAAAGCCGAGAACTTAATTCAGGGTTCGCGTAAACGTTATTATTATTTTTTTTTCTCTTTTCACTTTTGGATAAAAGTTTCTTTTGCTGATTTTTACTTTTCAGGATTTACGTCCCCTGATATAAAATTTTGCAGACCATCATTGTGGTTACTGTTCAATCTTGGAGTAGGGTTAATCGGCTTTCGAACAGTAATGTGGCTTTTATTAGTTGGTGCGCTTTACTAAATAAAGAAACTTTGGACGTGAAAATGTTGACCTTTCTAACACCATGTTAATTGATTGATTGTTCGTAGGTACCTCAAAAACAACGAGCTGAAGGACCTGCCTCAAGGAATCTTTGATCACAATACACGGCTGTATGAGCTGTAAGTGCAACTCTTATTCTTTTGTGTTATAATTCAGCACTGTTCCTAAATTGACTTTGAAGTGAAGAGACGATGGAGACGGGATGTGAACTTGAATAGTTTTCAATGAAATATTATCAGTATCATAAGAACACTATCTATAAATAAAAACTGGCCTTTACTGTGAACTTAGATTCTATTAGATTATAAAAGTAAGTTAGACATTTTCATCATGTGAACGTCTTTGTAATTGCTTTAACATTGCTATTATAAAAATATTTACACTTCGGAGATCAAATCCATTCATGTGCAGGGGTTATACAGTAGAACCCCTTTAATACGGACACAAAGGGGACATGACAAAGGTTTCGTATTATCCGAATGTCCGTATTAAGAGGGCTGTCAGAAAATAAAACGTCACGGACTCATATTTTATCGATAGAAAGACTAAAGCAGACATTTTTGTAAGGAAACAAAATGTTGTTTAATTTCTTAACAGTAATTGTAACTGTAATGAGTTCAGACTAAAGAAACTTTTCGGTAATTTATGTGAAAATTTCTTCCTGGATTGGAGGATTCCATGTTTACAAGGACTGTTCGACTGTTACATGAAAAAATACCAAAGATAAAGACGCAGTCGATGGGTGAAAAGAAAGTCGAGTAATCGGTGACATTAATTCCTTATCACCTTCCGGACACCAAAAGTCCACACTTGTATAGTCACTCATTTTATTTCAAAGTCTACCAACCGAGGATCGGTAGACGTATGTGGAAATAACGGACCACAGTATAAGGATCAAACACTGAAAATAGACAGTGCGCAGATAACTAGTGTCCGTACTGCGTTTTTCACCCCGGACAGCGAAAACTTGTCCGTTGTCCGTATTGACCGATGACCACATTAAGCGTGTTAATTTTATAGAAAATATATGAACTTTTCGTGGGACAAACGAGACTGTAAGTAATATCCGAGCGTCCGTATCAAGCGGGTGTCCGTAGAGCGGGGTTCCATTGTAATAAGATAAAATTCCAATCCAAGTATAAAACTTAAGGAGGAAAAACAGCCGACAGAAACCAAGGGACCAACACTCAGTTGTATAACCACCAACTGATTGTTTGCAATTCTAACAGGAATTGTTTTACTGAGTAACCATAGTAAGCGAAAAATATCAAGATGGCGTATAACCGTTTAACGGCTTTCAGTAGGCCTTATTCAAGATGCCCTCTATCTTTGAACATGCGTAGGTAGCAATGGCAAAGGAATCATGTCATTGTACTGTTATGGAATAAATGTTGCTGGCTATTAAGTTAATTAATTCAGACTCTAATGAAGTTATTCGTGATCCGAAGTAGTGTTACGTTTTCAGCCTTAATCCGGACAGACCAAGTAATCTCTAAAGTGTTAACCCCTTCAGTGCCTTATTGACGTACTCTGCACGTTACAAATGCCGTCAGTACTTTGAAAACCTACAACTTTCCCAAATCCCTTGCTGTGGTTGAAATGAACGATTCTTATTGCCAAATGCTCAGTTATGTAGACCGTTTATTTTGTTGCAAAACCAAAAATGTTGGCTTTGAATGCCCTTTGATAACATCAAAAATAAGGAACTTGCCTGGAAGTTTTTTGAACAAAAATTTCTTTTGAAGCTAAAATCTGCGTTGGCAGCAAACTTCGACTCCACTGCTTGATATCTGTTCCACATTTACCTGCTCACTTGTTTAGCTCGATGCGGAGTACAGTTTTGATTTCACTTGCATTCACTGGTCTGTAATTTTGCTTTTGTGACCCAAAGGAATTCTGGGAGGTTCTTGGATAACTGACGCGTAGAAGTCTGCCAACTTCTATTTCAGATATATTTTTTTTAAGTATCGAGCCACCCGGTTCTGCTGACATGTTGCACCGATTGCATTGTCCACAAGTCAAAACTCGCCGAAATTGCCATGCGAGGTCTCAGAATCCACTTACAGAACGGCTAGGGACACAACTTCACTTCGCGAATGGCCATAACTCGATCGAGCAATTCCGGCGGCCCACTTCGTGTGAAATTGCTTCTCACCTCTGTTTTTGCCAGAGGATTGCCTCTACTCACCAACCCAGCTTTATGATGCCAGGCAGGGGGGCTCTGAGGTGAAAAATGGCTCGAAAAACACACTTATAAATCAAATACCTATCAAACTGTTAGCTGCAGTTGATTGCCTAAAGCGAGCGACGGCTGGCCTGACAAGCGTGAAAGATAGAGCCTTTGGAGTTGTGGACCAGCGAAATCACCGTGGTAACCCCTTATATGGAAAAACGAGGTCGTCTTGACCTCCTATCCTCAGAAAATTGCAAAGAAAGAAAAAAAATAAAGGACGTGCAAAAAGTCGGCATTGAAGGGGTTAAGGGAGTCGTTGTTTACAGCGGTATTTCTTACTTTGCTAAGGGCCATGTTGACAACAAATTCATTTGGATTTGAAACATGAATGAAATTGAGTTTACGTTTCCATGTAATAAATTTATACAGAGCGTGTTCGCGGAACAACACGCTTGTTTGCGGAGGATCGGTGCCTTGGTTAACGCCAAAGATTAAAGATCTCATGTACGAGCGTGATTATGAACATAAGAAAGCGATATCAACATATATTGAGCTACACTGGAGTAATTAGAAAAGATTACACAATGCTGTCAACACCAAAATGCGTAAAGAGAAATGTAATTATTATTCCAACAAGCTCTCAGGTGACCAGAATTCTAAGGAAATGAGGAAGACTTTAAACAACATCTTCCCCAAAGAAAAGAAATGCGCAACCAACAGTAGCTCATCAAATCTATCAGCAGCAAAGTTCAACGAGATTTTTTACATCGATTGCAAGGAATTTATGCAACGTCTTTAAAGACCCTGCCTTTCCTCAAATTTTGGTCCCCAGGGTTGAGAAGGACTTTACCCTACATGCTACCTCGGCTATTGTTTTGTACGCAATAAGCTGGCAAAACTAAAACTATTAAAGGCTACTGGACTTTACGAAATCCCTGCAAAACTCCTCAAAGATGCAGTCTCCGTTATAGCCAAGCCAGTCACTTATCTTATAAACCTTACTATTTTGACGGGTGAAATTCCATCACAGTGGAAGAAGCTAGAGTAACTCCAATTTATAAGACTGGGATGAAGGATGATGAGCACAACTATCGTCCAATTTCAATTCTCCCCCTGGTTTCAACTATTGTCCTTTCTTGACGAAAACAAAGATATCTCAGATTTTCAATCCGGTTTCCGCATGAAACACTCTCTGAAACAGCGGTTGCATACATGGTTGATCATATTGTAGAACACATGGACAAGCAACAGTTAATCGGAGCTGCCTTTATCGATTTAAAAAAGCCCTTCGATCTTGTTGATCACCACTGCCTTCTTTACAAGCTACAGCACTATGGTGTTAGAGGACGCAGTCTTACCTGGTTCAGAAATTATCTAACTGTTCGTTCGTAGATATTTCAATATGGGAAAAATGTAAATATAGTTTGTTTACCCAAGATCCACCTTAGGAGCTGAGAGCTCGTTCAGCATGTGGCCAGATCGAATTGGAATTTAGAAGTGTTGGTTTTTGAGAAAAGGGGAAAACCGGAGTACCCGGAGAAAAACCTCTCGTAGCAGAGAAGAGAACCAACAACAAACTCAACCCACATAAGACGCCGGGTCCAGGAAACGAACCCGGGCCACATTGGTGGGAGGCGAGTGCTCTCACCACTGCCCCATTTAGAAATAACACTGTGATGCTTTCGTTCACACTCATAAATTTCTGATTATGGACATTTTCTTGTCTGGAAAACCGCGTTATTTCTTCTAACAAAAGCAAACGGACAGCCTGTTGCTCTAAGACAAGGATTTGCAGTTAAAATGCAGGAACCAAGAGCATCTGAATAGCTTTCTGAACTTAAAAAAAAAACCCTCTTGACCTTAATTCATCAGCTGGTCGCCTGCTTGCCCAGGAGTTCTTCGCGAGCCTGCACTTTCCCTGCCGTTTTGGTGACACTAGCGTTCAGATTTTTGCTTGGACAATTTTTGCATCTGCGGAATTTTCTGATTTGTTTTAATTAGACGAGATTTGAGATTTGATTTGTTTTAGACGAGTAAGTAATTATTTTTTTAAGAACACGACCCCACAAGCTTTTTAGCTTTAATTCTTATCGTGTATAAATAAAGATTCTGTTTTTTTAATTACTTGTCATCATCAAAAGGAATAAACTTTGTGGAAATTTCACACTTTTCCCTTCATTACCAAGAATTCCCGTTAGCGCGAAAGATCGGTCAATAAAAATAATAAAAATAAGTTTAACTAAGAAAAGAAGGATTTCAATTTGTGAGATAGTCATTAATGATTTTTGTATCCAGTAGAAGATTCATTAAATGTGGGTTATTGGCCAAGCTTTTTCGGTCAAGATGGCGCGATATTGGCCAAGTTCTTTTTTTGCGTGTTTATGGACCGAGACAAAGGACGCTATTAAAAGACAGTGAAACGCGGGAGGGACGGGCTATCCTGATCAGTCAAGATGGCTCCATCTTGAATTCGCAGGTAGCCAATCACACCAGGAGAATTGATTCATCTTGACCTTTGAAAGAGCCTGTCATATGATAAGACCAATCAAAATAGTGTTTTATCAAAAACAACATTCTTTATTGGCTATGAACATTCATTTCCTTTGGGTTAAAGTTTGATTTTGCAAATAAAATTGAAAACGAAGTCGCACATGTACAAACCTTGCTCGCAGAAATGCAGCACGGAGTGCGTCGCAACTGTGTTCCAAGCGAGCATCGTGATAGGATGGTTAAGGCGTTTGAAGATCTCCACGAAGACTATCTTTTGCTGGCAGGCGTGTTTGGGGTGAACCGCAGCAATGCAAGATGCATCGTCGCAAGTTGTGTTCGAGAAGGACGTACTCGCAACAGATTACGCGGCGGCCGCAGTAATGTGAAGATAGACAGTAAAATGAAGGATTGCACGCCTCAGTGCGGTTGTTGATGGGAACTGTTTGTTGACTTTGAGTTAAATCAACCAGGAACGTCGAAAAATACTCCCAGCAAAGCCTTTCGTACACTACAAGAGTGTTGGGAAAAGCTCTTGACGGTATGCTGATACGTGGGAAGCCATTGGCAGCTGCCTACAGCAGGCGAGTTGAATATACCAGAAGTGGTTCATAACGAACGCAATTTCCCATCATTGGGTATTTATCGATGAATGCCGAGCATATCTGGAACTCATGGGCGAGCTAAAGTCGATGAAAGGGCCTATAGACAAGTCCTCAGTCAACGCGGGGGAGATGTAACGATAACAATGGGCGTGTCTCCTAACGCTGGTCTAGGTCATTACACTGGCCAAGTTGGTGGAGTGAATGCACGGCTCTTTAACGACTTCCTGGTAAAAGCACGCCAACAGCTCACCAAGACGAGCTGGTATATTAAACATATGATGGTGCTTCCACCCACCGTAATGCTGTTAATCCAGCAGCCAATACAGAGTTGAACGTGCTGCCAGCCTACAGCCATTTCCTTAACATAGTGGAACAAGCTGTCAGTGCGCTGAAAGCGGCAAGAAAGGTAGCCGGAAATTTCACGACTTGCATTTCAGCGACAGCTAAATGATCGAGAGTAGATAAGGCGGCAGAGGATTCCTCTAGGAGATTAACGTCAACAAATTCTTCAAAGAGTAGGGAAAAGAAATACGAACATAATATAACAGCAAGAAAATGTGCTCAGTGGTTTAGGTTTATGCAGACCTATATACCGCGATGTCTGAATTCGAACGGGGAGCATAACCTTGTGTTATTCCTAAATCGGTTTTGTTCAGTGATACTAAAAGCTAGAGTTCTACAACAAGCAAAAGAACTGTACGAAACACAAAGATTTTCCCATTTTGCTTTCTGTTATTTGCCTCACTCGATTTTCTGTTTGTCCTCTGGGACACCAACTCGTATGGCTAATTTCCCGTCACTCTCTACGTGCGGCTTATGGTTGCGGATATCGTGAATGATGTCTTTGCACCTTGCAACAGGCTCGAAACATTTGATAAATTTGTTTAGCAACAAGTATTTAGCCGTCTCTCATGAAAATTTCCAGTTGGTTATTAACTAATTTCTAGTCTCACGATTTATAAAGTCGTTTATTGAATGTTATGTGTTGTCATACCATGAATTCTGGATGCTAGTCATGACGACTTATTGGTAATGAATTATACCAATTTTTTGATAAGACATTACGTATTCTTCATAATCTTCAAGTACCGTATTTCCTCTTGTAAGATTCCACGCTCTAATATCGCTAATGACCACCCTTCCCCCGAATAAGCGCCCTACCCCCTCGGCCAAAATGATCAGGGAGCTTTAAGCCTGGTTCACACTTGTGACATAAGCACAAAGCGTAAGCGTAAGCATAAGCATAATGATGTTCACACTAGCGACTTACGCATGTGCAGTGCGAGTCACATCGGTGAATAAACAAGATGACGCTTATTCTTAAGCCTATGCTTATTTCACACCGGTTCCCACTTGTGAAATAAGCATAAGCACAAGAAAAAGGAAAATGTTTCTTTTTCTTATGCTTATGCTTATTTCACCTCAATGCATATTAGCGTTTTCTTATGCTTAAGCTTGCACATACGCTTATGCTTATGTCAAAAGTGTGAACCAGACTTTAACAGCGACCTCGGCGACGGTAACGAAAACGTTGTTTCAAAATCTAACTTTTCTTTTTTCTAACTCTTTCGCGATTATCCCAATTTGTTTAACTTGGAAAATGATACAAAACTATTCAGAGACTATATTACATGTACTACGGACGGCGTTAAAAGAACGTAAAAGAAAGAAAAAATTACCGTCATGTGCTCACGTTCAAGAAAAAACCTAAAATTTGGTCATTTCACGTTGTTGTTTTGCCTTGTTCAGCGAAGAAATGTACCAAAATGTAAAACGCACGTGCACAGCGATTGTTTTGTGGCGTCCTCATTGCTAAAGCTCCCTAATAAGTAAGCGCTTCTCACGAATAAGCGCTTCCTCCCTTTCCCGTTCCTTTCTTGGATGGCAGGGGTATACAAGGAAAACCTGTTCCTATTTTCACTTTATTTATAATCGTTTAAGCTTCAACTACACCGCCATCAGTACATGTAGGAAAACAGTTTATTTTCCGTTAAGGCGCTTCCAGTTATTTACACATCAAGGTGCTTTTAGAGTTCTTTTATGTGCATAATTCAAAATAAAGTTACAGTTCGTTGAAAGAAAAACTTAATAAGCGCTTCCCCCCTCCCCCTTAGATTAAGCGCCCTCCTTAGAATACTCCCCTCCTGTTTAGCCGAAATTTTAAATAAGCGCCCGTGCACTTATTTGAAGAAATGCGGTAAATTAGCAGCTGCAGCCGATGTTTCCGTACATACACTGATCTAGGACCCTTTTCCCATACGGCACTATTATGTTATCGCTTTTGGGTATTTTCTACTTCTCTCCATATTCGTGAAGAGCAAATTCACAGGCAGGAAAGCTTCGTTTTATGTCAGGTCACTCTTCCTTCCATTTTTCTGTTGTGCTAAGGAATCGTTCTAGAAATAATTTGTAATCCCATTCGAGAAAACACATCAGCATTCGGTGAATATTTATCGAGTTTACATTCACGAGCAAGAACTTTATGTTTGCATTTGAGTGAGCCAAAGGACAGCCTATAATAAAATTAGTTCCAAAACATATGTTGAAATGTAATAAATACTTTAAAAAGCTTTGCATGATTAGTCACTCGTGATAATTGCTACCAACTAGCAATGGAAGCAGCACTTGCATCAAAGCTCGGGCTCAGACCACAGGGAGTTAAAAACAAACCTCGGGCTTAGCATAAAATGACACGTCTAACAAAACTGCCCCAATTTGCATGGAGGGGAGTAGGGGTTGGGAGTTCCACTTTCTGTCCTATGGCCTACAAGAACAACAACTATTTAACAATTATCCTGAGGAATCGCGCGGAATATCGTCTGATACTTAGCCGACGAGGCGATAGGCCGAGTTGGCTAAAATCAGGCGATATTCCGCAAGATTGAGCAGGATAATTGTTTTATTATTTGACATATTAATGATAAAGGGCAATTAACAATTCTCTACATGTTTATTTCAAAAAAGCTGTAAAATCCGCCAGTTTTCTCCGAGAAACAGAAAATTACGTATATCGCAGGATATCAGTTGAGTGCGCGCGACGAATATTGAGCGCGCTATGACCATATTTGGACATTGTCATGACGTGTTGAATAATAATAAACAATTATTGGACGAAGATGAGCAAAATATCGTGATTTGTCAGAGACACTGGCAAATCACGATATTTTTCAAAAGCCGAGTTCAATAATAGTTTTATCATTCGACCACAAAGCTTGTTTTTCATCATTATTTTCGGGAAACGTGAAACAATTTTTCACTGAATTTGAAGAGCTTGGACGCGTGGACACAACTACGCATGAGCAGAATATTATTTGCAGCAAAATCACAGTTGGACGGTACTGCGCACGAGCAGTCCATTATTTGTAGGCAGTCATTTGTAGGTCACGTGGTAGGCTCTGGGCCAATGAAAAAGAAGGGAGAAAAGTATAGAATGATAATTACCAATATTCATTGACTGAGCCTAAGAAGAGTAATTGTTTTAGTATAATTTTAAAAAACACCAAAGATCAGTAAGAAAAAGTGAAAAACAACTCACACAGTTAAGGTAAAATAGATGATTAAATGATGACAAAGTTAAAAGTTACCTCTACTCCAGAATAAAGTAAACAGAAAACTGATACAGAACCGACGCTGTGAGTTATGTACCTCGTTTTAGTTGCGTAATTCTTGCCTTCCGCAAAAATGTTTGTAGCAATCGTGTGGATGATCGATGGGTTTTGGTCGAAGTGAAGCAGCGCCCGTTATTTGTATTGATTAGTGTTTTCTGAAACTTTTCTTTTTTTTTTTTTTTTTTTTTTTTTTAATTTTTTTTTAATGTTAAATTTCAGTACAAGACGTATTAAGATACACTTACTGGCAATACATATTAAATAGCTGAGTAAATAAATGAATCCTTACATAATATAAAAAAATATATATATATATATATAAGAAAAAAAAAACATTGAACACTAAATAAGTAAAAGAAACAGTAATTAGTACATTCTTAAGTTTCTTATGCTTTGAGTACATATTTGCATCAGAAGAAACTTGTTTGCAAGATAATTTGCCATGGCGTTATTGAGGCAGTATAAGCTAACGGATAAAGGACAGAGAATATCAGGGGCGTTGGGGATAGCGCTATATTTAAAAACGACAGTTTCTAAGTGGTATCGTGTAGGAAAGACCATTGTTTGGGTAGAAGGCTGTTTGCTTCTGCTTGTACTTGTATGTTGTACATTGTCTTTAGGTATTTGAGAAAACCTTGCAATAGAGGTATAGATTCTTTTGTTTTGCAGAGCCAGATATAGTGCCTGGCAATAAGGAAACTTTTCTTGACAAGATTTAGTTATTAGTGTCTCGCAAACTATTTGTGTCCACTATTTTCTTTCCAAACCTCTCGAGTCTTGAGTATCATTTAACAGCAACAATACGGAGAGAAACTAAATATTGTAAACAGGGGTTTCAATAATAGCCGGGTAGCGGGTACATCTACCCACTTGTAATGAGCCCACTACCTGCCTGTAGCTCCGCACAAATACCAAGTAAGACAAGACAATTCCATTTCAGCTACGAATTCTTGCCAAGAAATTTGGCATAACATAAGGCCTCTGTTATAGTTAAACAAGAGGCAAGGTAAAATAAAAGACATTCTGGTGTGTACTCTGCCTTTTGGACCATGAAAGGTGAAGCAAATCCCAAAATAACGGGTAATAAACGACAGAGCAAGGTAAAAATAGTCCTCAAAATGCAGGAAAACGTGTCTGCGAGAATCTGAAGTTTCAAAATTTCCCGGGGAGCATACCTAGGAGGAGAATACCCTCTGGGCCTTCCAGAATAATACCCACCTGTTGTGTTTGAGTACCCACTTGTGCCAAAATTTATTGAAACCCTGTGTAAACGTGCAATGGAATCCTCAATTCACCACTTGCGGTGAACGTAAAGATAACATCAAACCTTAATGCTCCCAACCCATGACATCGAACAAAACAAGATATGTGCGAGTAAAGGGGTAGGGGATGAAGCAGTCGAGTTGCCAAATCTGTGCCCAAAAAAATTCGAGATAAATTTGGCCCACCCTAAAGGCTGTAATTAAGGGAACGTTAATGCACAACAATAAACAGCTGTAACGGTGATTTTGAATTATCAAACGAATTATAGTTTTCTTTGCTCGTTTAAGTACATGATAGAAGTCAAAGATCACTGCTTAACGGCAAGACGTCCATACTGAGCATGTTTGCAAAGGCTCAGATGCAACTGAGGTTGTTTGTTCTCTTTTCCCTTGAGTTTTGTTGGAACATTATGCAGGGGAACTTGAGTACTTCTGCGTTCTCACTTGAATACTATTGTGTTCGGACTTTCCCAATGTTTTCGAAATTAGCGACAGTGTTGCGAGAAAACGTGCATTTTATGCAAACTCGTTTGTTACTGCTGCATTTAAGAGGCATTCTGAAATTCATCGTCGCCACTCCGCAGTACCTGCTGAGAACAAACAAAGTTACGAGATGAACCTGTCACAAAACTACTCTCAAATTACTATCGTATTATAATCTTTTTAAGCCGTAAAGGAAATTAAAATGATGGCGGTCGAATAATCGCGTTCTCTTCCCCGGGAATTAAATGAGCATATGAATAAATTAAATACAAGTGGATGCGGTTATCCGTTTCGAATTTTTTCGTAAAGCGTCGAATTATTCCTTTGGCCGCCCTTAACTGATACAAATTGTCACTTCTGATGGCCTTTTCGCCATTTTTCTGCTTACCATCCCCTTGTCGCTAGTCTCACAACGCACCCTGAATCAAACGACTGATTCGGAATTATGAAGCGTGAACATAGATGCAGCTTAACGTGAGGTGGAATATTGTTAAAGAACGAGTTACTTACTCCTGGCATATCGCAGAGGTGGAATATTTAATGAACACATTTGGTCATGGGAATACTTAAAGCAGTATTTTTCTTTCTCTGGTAGATTTCAGAAATTTCTAACTAAATTGAAAACGAGCGTCTTCTCGGTAGGTCATTATAGCTACAATCCCGGTCACAATATACTTGTAACACTCGACAAAAGCGTCACATATTTTACGACCACATCTTACATGTTCTACTCCCCTTCCTCTCAACATTAGCCAGCTTAAGATCCGACGACGGCGGACGTCTGTGACGGCAAGCGGAAGTGAAATTACTGCCAGCATTACTTCCGGCTGCCGTCGTTGTGAAGTTTCCCGCCGTAGCGGTCTTGTCTGTAACGTGAAGAAGGCCATTTTACCGTCGCGTCTGAAACGTGAGTACACTTAATTGATCAAAATAATGCTATTTGAACTTGTTTTAAGCGAAATTCTTACGTAGTGTTGACAGTTTATTTTTATTAGACCATGTTTATCAAATTTCTAAGGAAGTACATATGATTTGTGTAAGGGAATTTTAATGTTTACACTTTTGTCTTTCTCTTATGCACCTGTCACTGGAAACCCCCACCCCCACCCCCCCCCCACCCCCCTCCCACCCCGGGGAGACGTGGTTGCATGTTGTCACCTACTCTTTTTAATTTCTATCTGAGTGATCTACCAAAATTCCTAAATACGGCGAGTCCAACCGACATTATGCTAGGTGATAAATCTATCAATTGTCTCTTATATGCGGACGATCTAGTGATCTTCTCTAGATCAGCAAAAAGCCTTCAAATAATCCTTAATAAACCCCCCTAGCGGAAATGCTAAAATACAAAAGCTAATAGCAAAACATATATTCGAATGCTTTGAAAAAAGGATAGAGGAAGACGGCAAAAAAGTAAAGACTCTAGGACTTAATCAATTAACAACTTAATTAATAATTAATTAAGTAACAATTTTTGTTGTTTGTAACTTTTAGTTATTTGGAATTCGTAGTCGATGTACTATATATTGTATAAGACCCCAAATAAAAACATGTCTGTCTGTCTGTCTGTCTGTCGTGGAGCATTAGACAGCTGAACGAAAAATAGGAAGAAAAAGCCCCACCTTTAAGGGAGCATCTTTAGTCTAAGCCCCTACTAAAAGTTTGGATTTTTCGAAGATTGGTTAACATTTAATAGCGAAATATCCAAAGTCCTACTTTGCTGACATACCTTTGAAACACTGTGACAATTTATGTTGCTTATCCATCAGCTAGGTCAGTGTTAAAAAGGGGCGGTTAGATAGGCCTGCGCGACTCCCACTCGCGTGTTTTTAGCCTTGAAGCTATATTTTTGCTGTAACGAGTATGTCTTTCAGGGAACGCCCTCTCTTGTAGGATATAAGTGGCTGTTTGTTAAATATTTCTCTGAGCGTCGGTTGTTTCTCAATAAAATGCCATTTGTTCATGAACATTTCTTTTAAGTTTGGCACTGATGGGTGATATTGTGTTACAAACGGCAAGATTTGTTTGTTTTCTTTTTCTTTTTGTCGGATTGCTTGTTTCTTGTTTTGAATCTTTACTTCTGAGAGGTTTCTTTGTATAAAGGCTTAAGGGTAACCTCTATCAACAAGGTGTGTTTTGAAATGTTCTACTTTCTCTTCGAATATTGTTTTAAGGCGCTGTTACACTGCAATGTTTCGTGCAACTTGTGTCGCAACGCCATTGCGAGACAAGTTGCACGAAACATTGTATCAAGTGTAACATTCCCTGCAACAGCCAAAATTGTTGCGAGACAAGTTGCACGAATTGTTGCAGAAAGGAGAACTCGATTCTACTTTCTGCAACGGTTCGTGCAACTTGTGTCGCAACGATTTCGGCCGTTGCAGGGAATGTTACACTTGATACAATGTTTCGTGCAACTTGTCTCGCAATGGCGTTGTGACACAAGTTGCACGAAACATTGCACAGTGTAACAGCGTCTTTAGAATAGTTTGTCCTCAGGAGTCTTAAAGCCTCTCGTTTCACAAATCCCCTCCTAACACCGGGTGGAGGAAAGGATGAAAAATGTGTATATTGAAATGTCTCAGTAGGCTTGACATGGGTTTGCACATCAAGAACTGATGCTGTTTCGAATCGTGCGCCTTTGTATATGATAGTGTCCAAGAAATTTATTTCAGTTTCTGAAACTTCAGCCGTGAATTTAATTATTGGATTGTGTTTGTTTGCTTTCTCAATGAACTGTGTTATATCTCCTTTGTTTGTGTTCCAAAGGGAGAAAATGTCGTCTATGTAGCGTTTCCAAACGAGCGGTTTAATCACGCTTTGGCTTAAGTGTAAACTTCATGAATCCTGTGCATAATAAAGTATCTATCTATCTATCTATCTATCTACCTACCTACCTACCTACCTACCTACCTATCTATCTATCTATCTATCTATCTATCTATCTATCTATCTATCTATCTATCTATCTATCTATCTATCTATCTATCTGTCTGTCTGTCTGTCTGTCTGTCTGTCTGTCTATCGATCGATCGATCGATCGATCGAAGGCAACAGCCATTTTCGTCCCCAGAGCAGTTCCATATGTTTGGAGATTCTGTATGAAGGACAACACAAACGCATCAAAATGGCAAAGAAAGTCGCTTAACTTACCTTCAGAACGCGCCCTTTTGAACAATCGACAATGTAATTCGGACTAGAGTCCAGTTCCCGTCTAAAATATAAATTGTCTAAAGTGAACTATGCCCCCACCCCCTGGGGGCCGGTAAGTCGTCTAAGCACTTGCAAATCCCCATGTACGCCCCACGTCTCCCCGGGGTGGGGTTTCCAATGACAAGCGCATTAGCAGTTCGACTCTAGCTATGGCAAACAACTCGATCTCGACGAAGAAAGCAACGCAGTAAGTTTTACAATTTTCCTTTTTCGTGATTTATTTCTATCTGTGTATGTATACAAATAAATTATCGTAGACTTGTTCAATCATAAATTGAGGTTCAGTGGATTATTCCACTCGTCTTTTCTTGAAATAGCGAGTCAACAACTTGCCAATTACTCTGCTCATCTTAGAAAATGATTTTAATCAAGAGCTTTAATTTCAGTAAAGCTTATTATTTGAGACAAAAATAACAGCGTCGTTAAGACGTGAAACATTTGGCTACAAATTGCTCAATTTACATCGTCGTGATAAGATTATGTCCTTATATTATTGCGCATTACATACATGTACACAAGCAAGATTGCTGTGATTTGCTTTGGGAGTTCTCAGCTGAACTGACATTTCCAAATGGTCGAGATAAGGCAGACTCACAAAGATTTGACATATTTTTAAATATCTGTATTTTATTTTTTCGAATTGTAGAACTAACATGGAGTGGACAGAAGATCATGACCACACTCTCTGTCAAGAAATTCTGGCTCTAGAACCCTTCAGAGCTAAAAAGGGAAGTATTGCGAGGGGGCAAATTGGGATCAGATTGCCAGTAATCTTAATTCCTTGGAACTTCCAAGATTTAAGTTACCAATCGTTCGGTAAGAGAGCGGTATACGCTACTCATTGAAGAATTAAAGAAAAAGTTAAAAGAAGAAAAGAAGGCCAGTGGTATTGAGACTGATATGAGTGATGCTGAGAAAGCTTTGGAAGAAATTCTAAAAAAGGAAGTAGATGCTGAAAACACTCTGGAAACTGACAAGAAGAAAACAGATAATGCTAAAGCTGTGGAGATACGGAATAGAGCAATGGAGAGCTTGCGCTCAACACAGAAAAGGAAGGTAGGTGATGAAGTCGAGGATGTAGACAATGCGGCAAAGCCAAAGCCAAAGCCAAAAATTACAAGGAGGAGTGGAGGGGATACATAGACGTATTTACGCGAGAAAAATTATGTGGCTCAGAAATGGAAAACTGAAGAGTTGAAAGTGCAAAAGGAGCGCCTGGAAGTCGAGAGTAAACAGCAAGATGAGTCCCGAAAGTAACATCAAGAAATGATGCAAATGATGGCCCAGCAAGTCAAGCAGCAACAGAATCAAATGCAACAGTTCCAGCAGATGTTTGCTACTATGCAACAACAACAGTCACAAATCATTTTGAAGCTATTAGAAAAACAAACTAATTAGTAAAACATGAGCATGTTGAATGTGGTTATACAGGCTCTAGCCTGCATTTTTCTTCAGTCCATTTTCGAGGCCCTTTTACCACGTTTTTGTATGATGAGGGGAGGGGGACCTAGTGGTAGTTTTTAAATATTTTCTTTTTGTTTTTGAAAGGCCCCCTGCCCTCGGTCTCCCACCCTGATGTTGTTATACCTTGGTTTTCAACCCGCTTTGCATAAATTGTAGTTGTTGTCCACTTGTTCTGAGTACAATCATTAGAGGATAAATACCAAACTTTATACACTTTATTGGCAGGGTTCAGATACCCAATGTTACATCTCATAGTTTTGTTGCGTATTCTTACATCAGTTAATAATAAAAATTCATTTTTGGGTACAAGTAGTTTCAGTTGTTAAGAAACATAATCCTGAAGGGTCGGTGGGTTAATTTCAAAAAAATCTGAAGTGAAATTTCCATACAAACAAGTCATGGCATTCCTTAAAATCGCACATACAACTCTTTTGAGTTTTCTTAAAATCAACAAATTAAAAATAATTAATAATGTCCCCGAAAAGCCACTCTACTAAAACGCGGACAGTGCTCATGGACTTGTTGAACTCTTCCATTTGTGGAGTAATACCTGCAGCACGATATGGCACGACAAGGTGAACTCTTAACGGGTAAGCAGGGTCACCATATAACACCATGGGGTCACCAGTCGGCGAAAAGGCGTGGCGCTCAAGGTCTCGTAGAAGGCCAGAGTCTGCTAGCATTCCAGCATCATGTTTGCGGCCCTCTGAAAGAGAATGAGCATATTGCTTGAAAATTGAAATTTATACTGAATGTCAAAATATATATATTTTTATACTACTTTACATCTTTCATACTTTGAACTGCTTTCACCCATCTGTCACACGGCAATGCAACAGATTGGTATTTCAATGCGTGGACTCTTTTGTGCCCGTTTTACACGATCCCCTGGTGTTCTTGTGGTCGGCAAATGGGTCTTACTGTACCGTCTATGAAGTCAAAGCAATTCGGCAGGGCACTTCCTTCCCCTCGTATGGCATCAGCGTATGTCTGAAGTAGAGGGGGACTTATTAAGGTGTGGTTCCATGCCGTCAAACGGTAATGGTGTAAGCTGTAGACAGTTCCAATAACGTGATTGGTGATCATACAAAGTTCTGGAACTGGGCGGCCAAAACGATGGATTAGGTAACTGTACCTACAAGGGTACACTAATCTTCTCAGCAGAAGACAAAGGCCTTCAATTCCGTCACAGACATAGAGATTACTTCATGGAAAGCGCGTGCGTACGGGATTTTCACACGATTTGGTGAAGTATCTGAAATCGAACGAGTGAGCGCAGCGAACGAGTGAGATTTTTGATACAAAACCAACGAGTGTGAAATTCCCGTACAAAGCGCTTTCCATGCTGTAATTTGTTTATTTTATACATACTGAGATTTACTGAGTGTTCTTGTTTTTTTGATCTTCGATAAACTTGTGTAGAGGTTTGTCTAGAGACACAAATCTTGTTGATTGTTCAGCCATCCTCAAAAATACCTCCTAGCTCTTGATAAGTTTGAATTACGAACAACTCGAGTACACCGAAAATATTATCTTGTCAAAGCTGCCCGACAAAGCTACCCGCGATGACCGCGAAAAAGCCCGCGAAAACACAATTCGCTTAAACCGTGGTTTGTGATTGGACGAAACGATTTTTTCACGTGTGAGAAACTCGTTTCGCCTCTCTGATTGGTCGAAGTAAGATCCGAAACGCTTTTTCACACAGCAAAATTTGATGCGAAAATCTCAGTATATATTAAATAAAGTCCCTTGTTCACAGGTATACGAGTCAGGTAACCCATTGCCTCTGCGAGAATAGGTATGTTCCTTTTGAGAAAACGAAATTCTGCCAAGCACTCACTTTCGTCAAGTTCTTCCAGGTCAAACTGTTCATAATTTTGGTAGGGGAAATCGGGATTCTTTGAACTGTTTGCATCATACAACAGTAAAAATTCATCTTCTGAAATGTCGCCATCATCATAAACTTGTGAGCAACAATTCACGAGCCTTTCTAAAGGTACCCATTGCACTTCCTAAACTACGAAAGCAAAAGGCAATACTACGACAGCCCGCAGTGGCGGCCGCTATCTTAAGGTTACTTTTCGCGCCATTGCAACGGCGACCTCTCCCCAAGCCTCCTCAACCAAGTCTGCCGTCGCAGACTTCCGCCTTCGTCGGATCTTAAGCTGGCTATTGAAGGGGAAGGAGGGGAAATAGGGAGCTAGCGTTTCAAGAATTGTTTCCGAGATTGTAGTCTCAAATGTTAGTAACTAACAAGAAAGCTATACTCTGGTCAGGGGAGTTAAAGTCAATAGACATCCAGTAATACAAGAGTTGAAAACTACGCTTGTGCTTAACGAATTGTTAACTCTTTTTGAAACGTTTCTTAGTCGGTCTTCTGACGTACCAGCCAACCAATACCTCCATCGTGAGATGAGGGGATGGCGCGGGAGGAGCGGTTAAAACCTGTTTATTCCGGCTTTGTTGTCACCAAAAGTTTTCATGTCAGAATTTGAAACAGCATTTACAAAGGAATCGATTTGTTTTGGATTGTCCGCTTAATATTGCTAAAAAGGTTGTCACAGATGACCATTTAAGACTGGTTTCTCAGCAGATGTCATTCATCGATGAAAAGTTACTGAGTGAAAAAGCTGACTGTGATGTGCGCAAGCCCTTACTCCGTTGACGGCAGTATTTTCCTCTTTACGACATTTTTAAATTCATGATCAGTGGTAGCAATTAACAAGTTAAGTGTGTATTTTGTTGACAAAGATCTCAAAAAGTTTCTTTTGCTCTGATGCCAAATTAGACATAAAGCTAGTTATCGAAAGGATAGTAACAAATTTGGCCATGCAAAAACGTTTTCTTTTGTTCTTCTTTGGGCGAATTGTGGATCCTAATAACTAATGCACTCTGTAGGAATAAAGTCTGTTGGAAGAGGTGTATCACCATTTTTCTACAATTAAATTTAATCACCAACAACAAAAAATAATAATGTAATTAAAAAACATGCGCAACTTTTTATTATAAACCTTCCCCCCCCCCCTCCCCCCACCAACTTAAATTTCTCACTTTTCGTCAACGTCAACTATCACCTTATCCGCATTTGATCGACTTACCTCGTTATGTTTTTCCCTGTGGCTCATCAAACATCCAATGTGAACGAATAGGTGATTGGCTGTGATATTATATTTGTTTTCCGAATCGATTTTCTCAATTTCGCGTGGAATGGATTCTTCCACTCAGGGGAGAAGCATACGAAAGAACCATAATACTTCAATACTTATTGCGCGCAAATATCCTGAAATCAATGTAGAAGAACTGTCACCCTCCAGTTCACTATGTATTTAACATAACATTATACCGATAGGCACCTTGTGAACCGAATGGTTTTCCTTTTTTGGCGAGCACTGAATTAAAAGCAAATTTTTTGTAAATTTGTTAGCTGTTTTTTCGTTCTTAATTCACATTTGTGTTCGGAAAGCGAAATGCGAGTTGAAATTGGATGCAGCAAATTCTAGCCAAGAATCACCATGTTTTCTTAAGATTGAAATGTTGCGGATCTAAATTAACTTCTTGGCAGACGCCCCGAGTAAAGAGCAACTTATTTTTCTAAGCCTCCTATCAGTCGGAATGGTATAAATGCTACTATTACTCTGCGTGTTATCCTGATGCTATTAATTTGAATCTAATTACCTTTGCTTCATTGAAATGTTTCGAGCATTTTGAGTTCATTTATTCAGTGAAACCATCCTCGGTGGCTCACACCGGTTTCCAGCGCTTCGATGGATCATTACTACCAATCTTTATATGTTGTTACCTTCATAGTGGTATCAAACAAATAAACAAGTTATGAATTTTTTCCACTTAACTTATTAAGAATACGTATGTGAATGATCATATCTTTATATGATTTTCATATATTCATTCTCACATAACTTGTTAAGGTAGCTATGAAATCGCTGCTAAGAATTTTTGTTAAATTTGCAAAACGTTGTATCTCAATACGCTTATAGCTTTTCTACAGTGAGCTCGACGTGTTTTAGTTTTTGTGGCTTAAAGCTAGAAATATTGGTGTTTCTCAAGGCTCTAGTGAACTTATTAAGTGGAACATTTTTTTCATAACTTCACTTGTGCACCAACGATTGGCATTCGTTTAATAACACTTTAAAGGTAAGAGCAAGAGTGGAAAAGTGCTAGAAACCGTTGGATGTGTTGTCCTGCATGGGGCAATTTTAAATCTTTTGACATCGGACCGAATACCAAAGACTATTCGTTTTCAAGTTTTCCTTCCGATATTTTGGAGTCTTGTGTTGTTCAAATTTGTTTTCAAGAGCTCATGCAAGATTTATTGAGAGCTGGTTTCTGCAATTCCTCAGGGCTGATAATTCGTTTTCCGGGAATCACAAGTTTTGAGCTCGTTTGTGTTTTATTGTTGAAAACGTAAAGCTTGTGGGATGTGGCTGGAGTGACAAGAATACCTCACAAATTAATGTGATTGGGTAAGCTGAAGCCACTCTAAAGGCACTAAGGCCACATGGTAGCGGGCATTACCCCTTAAATCTACCAAAGCAAAGATTGAGCCCAAGCATTAGCAGCCATGGACAGCTGTTTCGGCCTTGTTAGGCCTCATCGGTATGGCATAGCTAATGCTCAGGCTCAAGTACCCACATATCCATAAAACAAGCAGTGAAAACGTAAAGCTTGTGGATGTGGCTGGAGTGACAAGGTATCCTTATCCTTGTGAGGTATCCTTGTCACTCCAGCCACATCCAACAAGCTTTACGTTTACGTTTACGTTTGTGTTAGTCTTCGTCTGTCTTGTTTTTGTAGTCTCCGCGATAATTTTGGTGGCCACAAATGGCATTATCTGGCCCGTTATTTTATCGGGAATCGCCTAGCAAGACTTGACGCGCGATTTGCTTTTGCTTTGAATCTGGTTCCGTCTTCATCGGAGCCTTCTCTTTTTTACCGTAGATGTCTAAACATTTTCCAGCAGCTATTTGATAAGTATGGTGCGTTGCCTGACGATCTTTCTTGTAAGGAAATTTATTTGCTTTTATTTGATTTCCCACGTGCTGCGCCTAGGTGTGCCGGCTTGTGGAGGTCTGTTGTTGGCCGTCCCATAGGGCGGTGGACCTCGGTTTGGCGCAAATCGCGCGTTAAGTTAATTTAAAATCGCAAAAATGATGTCTTATGGCTTCTCTTGCATAATGCAGTTCGTGTCAGGTCCATTCTTAAATCCTGGGGTCATATTAGTTCTGATTGTTGTGCTGTGTGCTCGCGCAAGGAAACTTCTGTACACTGTTTTGTTTCCTGTCCTAGAGTGATCCGGATCTGGAATTATTTTGTTCCCTTTCTTTCTCGTCTTCGGGGCTCTCCTTTTGTGTTATCCTTTTCTTCTGCTCTCTTTCCTCTCTCTGATGCTCTGTCTTCCCCTGCTCTTCCTATCTTTCACTATTTAGTTGCTTCGATCTTGTTTTTTGTTTGGCGAACCCGAAACCTAGCGACTTTCCGAAATAACGTTTTAGATTCTCGCGCCATCATTGATATGATTATTAAAGATGTCAAATTGCGTATCCGCTGTGATACTTTTGACAGAGTTAGGTTTTTTTGGTCCACTAATAATATTATTTGCTCTGTCAATGCAGATAACGAGATTGTCTTTAATTTGTAGGTTGTAATCCTCCTTCCTCTCTCAGGGCATATTCTTGTCCGGTTTCTGCAATTTTCCTTTTAACACGTATTAGTGATGTCCTTTAATTAGTAATGTCCTCGATTGCTTTAATTGGTGTACTATTATACAATTGTCATTTTGAACTTGATCGTTTGTAATTAGTGCTTTTCTTTTTGCGTTCGTCGTCATATTGTATTGTATTTGCTCTTTTTATCAACGACCCTTTGGCCGTTGTGTAAATAAATTTTATCGAAAAAAAAAAATAGAAAAAGAAACAGCTGTCCATGGCTGCTAATGCTTGGGCTCAATCTTTGCTTTGGTAGATTTAAGGGGTAATGCCCGCTACCATGTGGCCTTAGTGCCTTTAGAGTGGCTTCAGCTTACCCAATCACATTAATTTGTGAGGTTTCCTTGTCACTCCAGCCACATCCCACAAGCTTTACGTTTTCACTGCTTGTTTTATGGATATGTGGGTACTTGAGCCTGAACATTAGCTATGCCATGCTGATGATGCCTAACAAGGCCGAAACAGCTGTCCATGGCTGCTAATGCTTGGGCTCAATCTTTGCTTTGGTAGATTTAAGGGGTAATGCCCGCTACCATGTGGCCTTAGTGCCTTTAGAGTGGCTTCAACTTACCCAATCACATTAATTTGTGAGGTATCCTTGTCACTCCAGCGACATCCCACAAGCTTTACGTTTTCACTGCTTGTTTTATGGATATGTGGGTACTTGAGCCTGAGCATTAGCTATGCCATACTGATGAGGCCTAACAAGGCCGAAACAGCTGTCCATGGCTGCTAATGCTTGGGCTCAATCTTTGCTTTGGTAGATTTAAGGGGTAATGCCCGCTACCATGTGGCCTTAGTGCCTTTAGAGTGGCTTCAGCTTACTTAATCACATTAATTTGTGAGGTATCCTTGTGTTTTATTGTTGTATTGTTTTAACAATTCTTAGCCGAATCTCAGCTGACATGAGTTGTAAAAAAATCCTTAAAACTTGAATGCTGACTTAACTTCAGCAGTATACATAATTACTCGGTTTAGGCTCATTTGAAGAGGCAGAGACAACGATAAATTACAGCTCGGTCAGTCAACAGAAAAAAAAATCCCTGAAGAAAAAGCGTAAATGATAAATTCCGAAGCATTTCATGGGAGAGGTAGAATTTACGGTTAACGACTGAATTTTACGCCATAATCCAGTGTACGATGTTTCTTAAATTTAGTGCTGCCTCTCTTAGTCAGTAAGTGCTATTCTTTGCTCAGTAATTTGGCCAAGTTCGGATGTGAACACTGTGCAAATGTCTACTGAGTAGGTATTGTTTACCAGGGTTTGTCTTCGATCTGCACTTTCGCTTCCTCCGCAAAACCTTAATTTAGTAACCTTAGAACCAACTGTGCCCTGTGAGCTTTCATCACTGCGAAAAAGCATTTTCAACAAGTTTTCCTTTAATAATAGTGTCACTGGAGTATACGTGTGCAATTTAATTAAATTCTCCTTGAGATTTTCTCCCTTCACATCTTCGAAATTTGGGAGATCATCGTGGAAGGAGGTTTCAGGATTTTGGAGCCACTTGCACCAGTTCAATTTGTTTTCTTCGCATAGTTTTTTTGGTTACCAAATACATAGGGCAGAATACCAATAAGTGAAGATCTCAGTTTTTAGGAATGGTCTTTCTTTTGGTTCAAACAGCCAAAGCATTTCTGAAAATAATCAGTTGCAATTACTTTCTTTGACCAGACAGGTTGTACAGGGGAATTGGTTTTTTTGGACCTGTTCTTCTAAAGGTGACTCACAAGTGCGCATGCTCTTGTTGCATGTGTGCTGTCCGACCATTTCTGTACATTGTATGCCACTTGTTCAAATAGAGTAATAATAATAATAATTTACATTTGTATAGCGCAAACCCTTATATGAATATATTCATTTGCGCTTCACAATATTGTTAAAGTAAAATTGTGTCAAAAGTAACTAAAACATAAGAAACTATTAAAAACTACAAACGTATACACAATCAAAGGCAACAATTTCCTAGTCATTAAACTAGTTAAAAGATAATACATGAATAAAAATCTGTTAAAAAGTTAAATAAAAAAAAAAAAGAGTTTTAACAGCAGCGTTAATAGTGTCCAATGTCTTTACGTTAAAGTAAAGACATTGGACACTATTAACATTGGTTCTCTCACGTTTTAACCATTGCATATCATATAGAATAGCAAGGTTTACTGCACAATCAGGATCAGGGGTCTTCCCATAAGAATTTCAATACAAATTTAATTTTCCATAGCCATTCTGCAGGAATTAGTAGCAACCTCCTTAATAGCAACAGCAATTTCCCTCCCGCGTCTTTTGAACGGGCTCCGAGTAAACATGGGGACACTTGGGGCGCGTTCGATTGACCCTATTCCGGAATAAGAATACGTGGATTGATGATTAAAACTGTATGTTTGGCGCCTTTTGAAGCAGCAAGGATAATAAAAATATGTTTAAAATAGCATTTTAGCGGATGTTTCACAATTTTAATGTGAATCTCCGTAAAAACGAAGGATTTTTAACTTATATTCCATGTATTCTTATTCCGGAATACGGTCAATCGAACGCACCCTTAATGTGGTGGAAAAGCTGTTGACATGTGAATATCCTATAATAGGCCGCGGTCAGTGGGGACCAAGATCGATTTGCGTATTAATTTTATAGGCGCCAGGAACTCTTTTGCCATTGTGGAGCTGTCTGGAAGAAAAAAAAATCATTTTTGCTGCCACATTTATGGCATGCGACAGAAATAAGCTTGCGCATCCCTCCTTTATTTCTGTGGCTGCATATGTAAAAGAAAGGGGCCCTTGGAAAAATGGATAGGACCAAAAATTAGATTATTCACCTTTTCAAACCATTTTTGAAAAGTTTGCTTGAGGCAATTTGATACTATTGTATAAAGCATGTTGGCATATTTCACCAGATTTGCAGTGCTGAAGTGCTCACATGATTTTAAAGAGAAAGTTAAAAGAAACCCAGATCAATAATTCTGTATCCAGACAGTTCTGTGGGCTTGATGTCACTGACTGGATCAGGAAGCTGGTGAAATAAAATTTTCTAGTCCCTTTGAAGTGTTAATTTACACATAACCAAAGAAGGGCTGCAAATAATTTGCCTAATTCCCACAGTTTGCGCTGACCATTTCTCCACCAGCATGGTTGGTTTTTGTGAAGAATGCGCGGTTCAGCCGATGTGTTGTTCTCCTTGTTTTCGGTTTGGGGAAATAAACGGCGTTTGTAAAGTTCAGCCCTGACTTCTTCAATCTTTGCCTTGCGCTTCGAGGCTTTTACCGTCAGCGTGGAATAAAATTGATGTTTTTTGCCGCTGTGACTGTGGAGCTTGTTTGCTGTTGTCGTCGGTTTCTCCACAGTACGCGGTTCTTGAAAGCAAAGTCGAAGGCAGGATAGTGGAAGGCTGAAAAGGAAATAATTATTGCGGCTCTCTTGGCAACAGTTTATAGTCACGCTATCAGTTGGACGCGACTCGGAACTTTATTGGT